>ML431410.1:8062-95982 GCA_005239525.1 Nicotiana knightiana
GACTTGATATAGCTGCGGGAGAGGGTACCAGTAAGGTGCCTCAAGCCAGAGTAGGCCAAAGTGAGGCTCAGAGTGAGATACCGTCTCATACCTCATCTACTCCATCTCATCCAGAGGATATTAGGAGGAACCCAGCACCACCAGTTCCTCCGTCTGGCCCTACAGAGCAGGATATGCGGAGTGCGGTGCAGTTGTTGACTAGCTTGGTAGATGCTCAGGCTCAAAGGCATAATACCGGTGCTGTTGATAAACTAGATAGTACGAGAGTTCGTGATTTTATTAATCTAGACCCTCCAATGTTTACCGGATCAGAACCCAAGGAGGACCCACAAACTTTTATTGACCAGGTTCATCGTACACTACGGGTTATGCATGCTACAGATACAGAGGCAGTAGAGTTGGCTTCATATTGGTTACGGGATTTAGCGGTTTTCTGGTATGATAGTTGGGATAGATCCAGGGGTCTGAACGGCCCTCCAGCTGTGTGGAAGGAATTTTCTGAGGCCTTTCTTCGTCACTATTTTCCCATTGAGATACGACGAGCTAGAGCTGATAAGTTCTTGAACTTTAGACAAGGTAATATGAGTGTGCGAGAGTATGGCATGCAGTTTGATTCTTTAGCAAGGTATGCTACTCATATGGTGGCCGAGATGAGTGATAGGGTGCATATGTTCGTGAACGGGTTGGGACCACATCTGATAAATGAGTGCACGACAGCCTCCTTGGTGGAGGGCATGGATATTTCCCGTATTCAGGCTTATGCTCATACCCTAGAGGATCGTAAGCGCCATCAAAGGGGCAGATAGGGAGCAGGATAGGGGCCAACATAAGAGGAGAGGTTTGTAGGGTATTCTCATGACTTCAGAGGTAGCGTTAGGCCCCAGTTTTCGAGGAGTTCGGCGCCGCCTGTAGCTAGTGCTCCTCCACAGTTTCAGAGGCCTCGGTATGATCGATTTACCTATTCTAGTCCAGGTCAGAGTTCGCGGGCATCAGGCTCGCAATATCATAGGGATACTAGTTAGATGAGACTCCCAGCACCCCGTTGTGATCAGTGTGTCAAGGCCCACTTTGGACTATGTCATCGAGGTTTTGATGCGTGCTACTCTTGCGGACAGCCTGGCCATATGAAGCGGGATTGTCCTAATAGAGAAGGTGGTGGTATGGCTCAGCCAGCTGGATCTGTATCTGGTTCTTCCTCATCAGTTCGACCTCCAGCACGGGGTTTTTAACAGTCGACAGGTTGTCGTAGAGGTAGAGGTGCAGTGCCAAGTTCGAGTGGTGCTCAAAATCGAATTTATGCTCTAGTAGGTCGATAGGATCTCGAGTCGTCTCAGGATGTTGTTACATGTATATTGTCTGTGTTTTCTTACGATGTATATGCGTTGATTGATCCGGGATCTACATTATCATATGTTACACCTTTTGTGGCTAAGAAGTTTGGCGTTGAACCTGAATTGATAAGTAAACCACTTGCGGTATCTACTCCGATAGGAGATTCTGTGATTGCTAGAAGGGTATATAAAGGTTGCACAGTGATGATTTGTAGTCGTCAAACCTCGATGAATTTATTTGAATTAGAAATGGTTGATTTCGACGTGATAATGGGAATGGACTGGTTGGCCTCATGCTATGCAAATGTTGATTGTCGTACGAAGATGGTTAGTTTCAATTTCCTAATGAACCCGTCATCGAATGGAAAAGGGAACATTGCTACGCTGAAAGGTAGGTTTATTTCCAATATTAAGGCAAGGAAGATGATCTCAAAAGGGTACATTTATCATCTCGTTCGCGTTATGGATGCGGAGACAAAGCCGCCTACTCTACAATCAATCCTTGTGGTCAATGAATTTCCAGATGTTTTCCCAGATGAACTTCCAGCATTCTACCTGAAAGGGAGATTGAGTTTAGCATTGATGTATTGCCTGACACTCAACCCATATCTATTCCTCCATATAGGATGGCCCTGGCAGAGTTGCGCGAGTTGAAGGCGCAGTTGAAAGACTTGCTGGATAAGGGCTTTATTAGGCCTAGCACTTCACCTTGGGGTGAGCCAGTCCTGTTCATGCGGAAGAAAGATGGGTCGTTACAGATGTGTATCGACTATCGACATTTGAATAAGTTTATTATAAATAACAAGTATCCACTTCCAAGGATTGACGACTTGTTTTACCAACTCCAGGGGGCCAAGTATTTTTCCAAGATTGACTTACGTTAAGGTTATCATCAAGTGAGGGTTAAGGAGAAGGATATTCCAAAGAAGGCCTTCCGGACAAGATATGGGCACTTTGAGTTCTTGTTGATGTTGTTTTGGCTAACAAATGCCCCAACAGCTTTTATGGATCTCATGAATACTGTATTCAGGCCCTATCTTGATGTGTTCGTGATCGTATTCAATGATGACATTTTGGTGTACTCTCGTTCGGAGGCGGAACATGCGGGCCACTTGCGGATAGTATTACAGACGCTTCAGGATGGTAAGTTATATGCTAAGCTCTCCAAATGTGAATTTTGGCTGAACTCAGTAGCATTCCTTGGCCATGTTATATCTGATGAGGGTATTAGTGTCGACACTCAAAAGATCGATGCAGTAAAGAATTGGCCGAGTCCTACAACACCATCAGAAGTCCGCAGCTTCCTGGGGCTAGCAGGATATTATAGGCGATTTGTAGAAGGGTTTTCCTCTATATCATCACCATTGACTAGGTTAACACAGAAAGATACTAAGTTCCAGTGGTCTGACGCTTGTGAACGAAGTTTTCAGGAGTTAAAAAATCGATTGACATATGCGCCAGTGCTCACTCTCCCAGAAGGAACATAAGGTTATGTGGTATATTGTGATGCCTCAGGTATAGGTTTGGGGTGCGTATTGATGCAACGTGGGAAGGTGATTGCTTATGCGTCAAGACAATTGAAGAAGCATGAAAAGAACTACCCGACCCATGATTTGGAATTGGCTGCAGTGATATATGCTTTGAAGATATGGCGGCACTACTTATACGACATCCATGTTGACATCTACACAGATCACAAGAGTTTACAATACATCTTCAAGCAGAAGAAGTTAAATCTGAGGCAGCGTAGGTGGCTTGAATTACTGAAAGATTACGATGTCGAAATTGTACCATCCCGGTAAAGCCAATGTTGTGGCAGACACTCTCAGTCGTAAGTCAATGGGAAGCTTAGTACACATTGAGGCAAGTAGATAGGGGTTGGCTAATGAGCTTCATCAGCTAGTGAATATGAGAATTAGATTGTTAGACTCTGATGAAGAAAGGGTTACTGTACGGAATACATCAGAATCATCTTTGGTAGCCGAGGTAAAAGCACGAAAATATGAAGATCCTACCTTAGTATGATTGAGAGAGAGCATTCGACAGTGTGAAATTACGGCTTTTGAGATCGGAGAAGATGGGGAACTGAGATACCAGGGCCGGTTATGTGTGCCTAATGTGTCAGGGTTGAGAGAGAAGATTATGATTGAGATTCATCAATCCCGATATTCCATCCCTCCCGGCTCGACAAAGATGTATCATGATGTTAAAGAGCAGTATTGGTGGGATAACATGAAGAAGTCTATTGCAGAATTTGTAGCCCAGTGTCCTAATTGTCAACAAGTAAAAATCAAACATCAGAAACCTAGTGGATTGCTTCAGAATATAGAGATTATGACCTGGAAATGGGAGGTGATTAATATGGACTTCATTATTGGATTGCCTCGCTCTTATCATAAGTTTGACTCCATATGGGTGATAGTTGATCGACTTACAAAATGTGCCCATTTTCTGCCAGTTAAGACAACTTACACAGCTGAAGATTATGCAAAGTTGTATATCAAGGATATTGTTAGGCTTCATGGTGTACCGATATCTATTATATCAGACCGAGGAGCGCAATTTGCGGCTAACTTTTGGAGGTATTTTCAGAAGGGTTTAGGCACACAAGTGAATCTCAGTACTGCCTTCCATCCACAGACTGACGGACAAGCTGAACGTACCATTCAAACACTTGAAGATATGCTATGAGCATGGTGTTCTAGATTTCAAGGGGAATTGGGATGACCATCTTCCACTTATAGAATTCGCCTACAATAATAGCTATCATTCCAGTATTAAAATGGCCCCGTACGAGGCACTATACGGGAGGAGATGTAGATCACCACTTGGATGGTTCGAAGTCGGTGAAACAGAATTATATGGGCTAAATTTGATTCACCAAGCCATTGAGAAGGTGAAACTGATACAAGAGCGGCTAAGGACGGCACAAAGCAGGCAAAAGTCTTATTCTAATGTCCGACGTCGTGATTTGGAGTTCGAGGTTGGTGATTGGGTTTTCCTGAGGCGATGAAGGGTGTTATGCATTTTGGGAAGAAGGGTAAGTTGAGTCCACGATATATCGGTCCGTACAAAATTCTCCAACGAATTGGACAGGTTGCTTATGAGTTAGAATTGCCATCCGAATTGGAATTTGTCCACCCGGTATTCCATGTATCTATGTTAAGGAAATGTATTGGAGACCCTTCTCGAGTCGTCTCTATCAAAGATGTACAAGTTACAGAGGATCTATCATATTAAGAAGTGCCAATATCTATATTAGATCGACAAGTCCGCAAGCTAAGAACAAAGGATGTAGCTTCCGTCAAAGTATTGTGGAGGAACAAGAACAGGGAAGAAATTACTTGGGAAGCAGAAGAGCAGATGAAGTCTAAATACCCTTACTTGTTCTAGATTCAAGATAACAAGGATGCCGAGGGAAAGCAGGACGCATTAGAAGGTGAAACAACTTTATGAGGTAAGCAATAGCTTGAGAGTACTCTTCCTTAATACACAATGGTGATATGCAGATATTGTACATATCCATAATGCTTTCCGTAGCCTTGAATGGAAATACGTTGGGTTTAACTGCTTGTAAGTTTGTCTAGTATCCATTTTATAGGGGAAAAATGGGCTGGAAATTTCCGTTGGAATCCATGATGAGTTAGGCTCCCCTTAAACACTTATATTCGAGGACGAATGCTCCTAAGGGGGGAGGGTGTTACAACCCATATTCACGTACGTTGGCTCATGTCATAAGTTAATCGACGTAAACATGAGAAGAGATTATCTTTGAGATGATAAGAAGTTAATCCTATTGATCTTAAATGATACAAGAATGTATAAGAGTGATTAACACGTATTAGAAGTTAAACGAATCAAGGATGTTATAACTCGTATTTTTGGGTAAACCTAGGGATGCTTGATATTCTCGTGTTTTAAGGTATTTGAATCATATAATATCTGTATCATAGTCTTGAAGTCAAATAAGTTATGAAGCAAAAGTCGACAAGAGTTGTCGCAACTTAGATTCATAGTTTTACTTAAACTTTAGGTCAAATGTTATTAATATTTTCTCCCAAGATACTTGGAATTATAGGGTGATCTATCCACAAAATTGAATATCTATGAGTCTAGTTTCCAACTCATTAAATCTCTTATCAATACGACGTTAGAGTAGAGAGATATAGACATTTTTGCGAGACTGCACAAACTGCTGGGTGACAAGTAGGTGGGTCACCTACTTGGTTAAATGATAGCCCAAAAAGAGGCAATTTCGGGTCATCCAAAGAGCCCATTAAAAGTCTTATCTTCTAAAATATATCCCTCATTATATTTCACAAATAAACAGACCTAAACCCCTGCAAACTTCCTCCCAAAAGTTATCCACAAACCCTAATTGATTTTCCCTCTCATCCAAGTTCAAATTGGGGGTAAACTCTAGAGTTTGAAGAACCAAGATAAGGGCCGAGTTATCCAGAAAGTAAGGTGAGTTTACTGATCTCTTTCATCCATTTTTTTGTGCTGTAAATTCATGGTAATTCGCTTTATAATTGTAATAACTCACGGGCCGATGATCGGAAGCCGTGAGTTTGAGTTATTCACTTGTAGCGGACTGTTTTGCGGACTGTTTTGTGTTGCTGTTGGGCTGCGTGTTTTACTACTGTATTGTGGAGTTTTGGATGAGTAAGGGTGTGGAGAAACACCATATAGATGTAGGGTTGTGTTCTGGTCGTTCGTCGTAACATTTCCGGGTCGTTTGACACGACGACGGTGGTCGTCTTATGTATGAAGTTATTAGGTTGTGTGTGGACTGTTTTGGGAGGCTCAATTTGATTATTATTGATGTTGTTTGGGCTGTTTGGTGATTGTTTTGACTTGTGTGAAGTCATATATATAGGGGAGGTGCTGTCCGTTTCATCGTAAAATAGGTTGTGGTCGATACACAATAGTTATGACGCTTAAATGATAATGATAGTGTCGTTTCTCTTATTGTAGACTAAGGAGTCGTGACAATTGCATAGCTTGAGATTGGGGCAGTATATACAAGGTATGTGAGGCTATCCCTTTCCTTCTTTTGCACGACTCCGATTGTACATAATGCAATGAATGAGCTTCCAAAGATACTCTACTCTTAGAAGCTAGCAGTACTTACATTGTTTCCCTTCTTATGGAACAATTGATGTTAGGGTTGCTTCTCTTATTCTTATGTTATCTATGTTGTTGGTACTTCCTGATTCTTATAAGATTCTCGATGAAGAGTTATCCCTAATGATGTGTACGGATAATATCGACCTTACGTTGCTCCGAAATGTTCTAAACATGATTCCAATGAGTCCTACATGCATTATATATATGTATCTATTTTACTCTACCGAGCCGCACTATAGTCGGCCGGGTATGGCACCTATTGTGCAACCACTGATCAGTTGGGTTTACCGAGTCCTCTTTGAGGCCGTGTGTGATATGATGATGCTGATGCCTACAGAGGCGGATGTTCATACGATAATGATGATGCCCACAGAGGCAGATGTTTTTAAAAGATTATGTGTATATATGGATCATGCATTTCATGTTACTGTCTCTTAGAAGCATTGAGATGTTACAGGTTGTATCTTCTCTACCTCTCTTAACATTATTGTTCATATTTATATTGACCTGCCTTACTTACTCAGTACATTATTCGTACTGACGTCCTTTTTACTTGTGGACGCTGCATGTCGTGCTGCAGGTCCTGATAGACAGGTAGACGCAGTTCCCCCACCACAGTAGGCTTTCCAGCTCAGCGGTTATAGGCGAGATCCCTTCTCCGGACTTGCCGTGGTCTTCGTATGCATTTTTGGTTATAGATATTATGGGTATGTCGGGGCCCTATTCCGACTATGTTGCATTACTTATGCTCCTTTAGAGGCTCATAGACAGGTGTTAGCTTATGTATAGTATTGTATGCCTTGTCGGATGATTTTTGTTGTATAGTCTTTCATGGAAGCGTGGTAGCTCCTAACTTATATGTAGTTTCTTGGCAGTCTTGTTATCCCATGTTATCCATGTTCATTCCATTATCTATCATTGTTTGGTGTTCATAATCCATATCTACCACTTATATTGATCTCGTCGGCCCTTAAAGATAATAAAAGAATTAGATAAAATGTACGTTGGTGCTCGGCAAGTATGGCCCGGGTACTAGTCATGATCCTCCAGTTTGGGTCGTGATAGGTATCTCCGAGATACCATCTCGTAGTCCCAAATGTTAATGTGCAGGGGGATCTCCCAAAATGCCGTTCCATAGTCCCAAAGTAAATATGCAAGAAAAGGGGATCTCCCATAATACTGTTTTGTAGTCAGTACATGGGGATCTCCTGGAATACCCTTCCGTAGTCCCAAAGTAAATATGCAGTCAAACAACAAGATTTAACAATCATAGCACAGATTCTTTCAATTTATCCTAAGTACAAGCTAAGGAAAACAAGTAAAAACCACTAAACTTGTTGCACGTAGTTCAAGTAGACAGTTAAGGCAAGTAGGCATGCTTTCTTAGTCTAACATAATTCTACACAAGGTAATAAGTTCAATTAAGAGGAAAGACACGTTATTTTTTTTATAATGAAAATCGGGTTTTTAAACAAGTAGCTCGTGTACGTACTTGTCACCTCACGTACACGATGCTCATATAGCAACAATAGTACCAATCCTAAAGGGGAGTTTCCCCACAAGGTTAGGCAAGCCACTTACCTCGAACCAAGCTCAAATCAATCCGAAATTACGCTCTTTCCACGAATATCCGGTTCTGAATGGCCCAAATCTTTCCAAAACCAATTACATACCATAAATACAACTACAAGAAACTAATCTAATGAACGAAATCAAAGTTAAAGTAAGAAATTGGAAAATTGCTCAAAAAGCCTCCCCCCGCTCACGTCTCGGAATCGAGTAAAAATTACCAAATAAGGACACGCATTCACTCACGCGTTCACTCGTACAAAAATCATCCCAATACGACGCCTAAACCCCACTCAAAACTCAGATTTTTGGTTGGGGAACTTTTCCCTCATTTTCCCAACTTCCTCTCTCAAATTCCTTAATTAGATGAAGAAAACAACAATGGATTAATGAAATACGATAAAAATAGAATTAGGAATCGTTACCCAAAATTTCTCCCTGTAAATCTCTCAAAATTTCGCCTTCCACCAAGATCCCAATTGAATGTTGTTATATGAACTTCAAACCCTCGAAACTCCCCTTTTCTACCCAGCGATTATCACTTCTGCGATTCCAAGACCGCATCTGCGGTCCCGCACCTGCAGCTAGGACTCCGCAGCTATGAGTCTTCATTAAACTCCAGAGTTCGCACCTGCGATCAAGAGGTCACACCTGCGAGTGTGCACCTATGGACCATTGTCCTCTTCTGCGGTCCTAGACCGCTCCTGCTTCCCCTTACTTGCATCTGCGGGCATCGCAGATGCGGAACTCACCTCGCACCTGCGATCCCAGACCACCTTCCCATTTCTGCTTCTACGCTTGGTCGTATGCACATGCATCCCCGCACCTGCGGTTCCCCCACCGCAGGTGCAAAAACACCAGAACCAGCACACAGAAAAATCCTCTAAGTCCAAGTTTTCACCCGTTAAGCACCCGAAACTCACCCGAGGCCCTCAAAACCTCAACCAAGCATACCAACCAATCCTAAAACACCATAAAAACTTAGTCGAGCCTTCAAACATCATCGAACAACATCAAAAACACGAATTACACACGGATTCAAGCTTAATGAACTTTGAAATTTCTAGATTCTACAAACGACATCGACACATATCAAATCTCGTACGAATGACCTCAAATTTTACACACAAGTGAAAAATGAAACTACGAACCTACTCCAACTTCCGAAGTTCCATTCCGGGCCCGATATCAAAATTTCTACTACAAACCAAAATTGCCAAAATTCCAACTTTCACCAATTCAAGCCTAAATCTACCACGGACCTTCAAATCACATTACGGGCGCGCTTCTAAGTCCAAAATCACCTAACGAAGCTAATAGAACAATCAAAATTCAAATCCAATGTCGTTTACACACAAGTCAATATCCGGTCGAGTTTTCCAACTTAAGCTTCCAACTAAGAGACTAAGTGTATCAATTCACTCCCAAAACCAAAATGAATCCTCCCTGCGAGACACAATAGCAAAGAAAGATACGAGGAAAGTGGTTAATAGGGGATCGGGGATCTAACTCTCAAAACGACTGGCCAGGTCATTACAGGTGTTGAATGAATATAGACGAAACAATGTTCAAAATCAAATATTCGAACCCCTTTTTGTTTGATTTCAGAAATTATTGCTTGTCATGTTTAGGAAAGCACTTAGGTAACACCACAAACGAACGACCAATACCAGAAGGATTCGAATATGGCAAGAAAATAGTAGTCGAATCCTATTAAGCGAGGGATTAGGAAAGGAATATGGGAAGGCATCTAGGGTTCAATGAAGAGGAGAAGAGAGATTTTAGGGCGACGGGTTAGAGGGAATGAGGGGATTAGGGTTGGAGTGCCTAAATAAAATGGAGGGAATGGACGGGGCGGGTTGATTAAACGGGTACGAATTGGATTTTTGTAAAAGGTCGTTTGGCTTTGAGCTGGGGGTTCTGGGCTAAGGTGTTGGGCCATTTTGGTTCGAAAATTAGCCCTATATTGGGCCAATATTTAAATACACAATAATTATTAAAAATATAATTTATAAAAATAATTAATAGATAATAAAATACTATTTGTGCAATAAAATGATAAAAATAATAACTCAATATTATAAAAAAATACAAAATATGCTTTTTAGCCCAAATAATGCAAAAAAAGGTAATTATGCATAACATATAGGCTATTATTGCAAAATTTGTAAATAGCCTAAAAATATATAATATAATTATATAAAATAAAGTAAAATATTATGAAGCATATATATGGATGTAGAGTAATAAATTGGATGATTGAGTCATTCCAAAATAATTTAAAGGATAATTTATGAGTATTGAATGATTTAAATGCAAGAAAAAAGTTGATTTAGAAGTTTTAAATTATGAAATATTATGGGAAAATGCTTGCATACAACTTGTAAATTAAATAATGATGCAAAATGATATTTTAAAAGTATTTATACTTATTTTAAAAATATGAGGGCAAAATTGGGTATCAACAACTCACTCTCGGGAATATTTTGCCACATGTGGTTTCCTTCACAATACACATAAGGAAGATCAACAGTAGAATTACCACCATCAAAACTCCGATAATTCCACAATGCCATATTTCTCGAATTAACAAGTAAAACAAAAATTTTAAAAAAAAATACAAGAAAACAAAAATAAAAGTTCAAACTTGAAACCTAACAGTATGTACACATACAGCTACACCGTTAGGTTCCCGACAACGGAGCCAAAATATGATCATGTCTAACTATGCCTTACTAAAAGGACCAAGTTTTTGTTGCAAATATAATCCGTATACAAGTCCAGAGTCGAATCCCATAGAGAACTAAGATTTAGCTACATTTGTTCAATATTGCTAAGAAACACAAGTCCAAACAATTTCCTAATTATTACGATTATAATGTTTATTTCTAACTAATTAACTAATAAAGAAATAAAATTATCAACTAACAAGGATGAAATTTGAGACAAGACTAAGGAGGTCTAGAGTTATGATTTCCATAATTGTTGGAATCCTTCCCTAGACAATTTTTTGTAATTTCGCCTAAGTATTCTCTATCAATAGTGGGTACTTTGGATGTCGTAATTCTCTTACGAGTAACTACCACAATTTACTAGACGTATTCTTTCGAACTATGCTAGATGGCTCTAATTCACCGCTCACTAGGACCGTACCAAGGTTTCATTATTCCTAATCCCACCTTTAAACCCTCCGTATTGATTCCTCACATACGTTAGGAGTGATGTTGGTCAATAACCACCTAAATATGTGCCCTTTTCCAATAAATACACACTAAATAGGCACAGTTAATTGATGGTCATTCAATCAACAACAATAAACACGTAGTTGAACAAGTAGAGAAATCCAACAGCTCAATTATATAAAAACATAGCAAGAATTTGTCCTACAAAAAGTTCTATTTGAACTCTAGATAACAAATTAGCTATTCATAATAGTATGCAAAACTAAAATACTAGAATTCATAACCAATAATGAAAATAGGAAGAAGGAAGTAAAAAACTTATAAAGAATTCTTTGCCTTGCTCCTAATGTGTTCTTACCTCCTTAGGTTGAAATCTCATCTCCAAAAACGTCCTCTTTAGTTGAATATGCCCTAAAAAAATTGCATTGTTCATTCAGACATGTTTAGGGAGTATTTATAGGATAGGGTTGAAGTCCTTGAGTCCAAATCGGGGTCAGAGTCTTTTAACCCACGACTTTTAATTACTGGGCTATAGACCTCGCGGGGCCATGCTTATTGCGTGATCAACCTGGCTATAGACCTCGTGAAACCTGGTTTGTAGCTCGGTCAAGCTGGATATAGACCTCGCGAAGCCTGGTGTGTAGCCCAGTCAAGCTATCTATAGACCCCGCGAAGCATGGTCTGTATCACGGTAGAGCTGGTTTTACTTGACATGTAGCACAGTTTGGGTACTTGATACTTTTGCGCTCTTTTCTTGCATTTTTGTCCCCTTTTTGTGAAACTTTCGATCGACTATTTCTTCCGATGTTCCTACACATAAAACAACACAACTTAGCTTAAATTTTGCACAATTGATCACTAAACCAACAAAATATAGGACGAGTAATGTACTAAAAGTATAGCATTTTGGACCAACATCACAAAGCCCTCCCGTATATGGAATAATCTTCAAAAAGGTAGGTCCTACTGTCAGAAAGGAATACTATGGGTGCCTGCTATAGGCTCCCATATTAACTTCTAGCGAGAATCTTGGTTTAAACCAACTATATCCCTTAGACAATTGATCTATAGTCCTCTAAAGGAGTCTGAAATGAATGCCCCTCTAGCACAATATCGTCTCCATAACAGTTGGGACTTCTCTATCTCTCATTTGAATTACCTGATGATGTTCTTCATCGTGTCTACTTTCCATTAAATCCATCTGCTTATGATCGTATCATTTGGGGGCTGACTTCAAATGGGATATTTACAGTAAAATTGAGCTACGAATCCTTAACTAACACCCCTCCCAACAATTCTTTTAGATGGATTTGGAAGTTAAAATTGCCTCCAAAAATTACTTACTTCCTATGGATTTTATGCCATAATAGGCTGCCTACAACTTCTTATCTCTGTCGCCTGCATATCATACACTCTCTCAATTGCACCCTTTGCAATAATGGAGAGGAAACGATCCTACACATTTTCTTTCAATGTACTATGGTTTCTATATTATGGTTGCAGTTACAACTTAATCATATATACTTTAGGATGCCTACCTATCAAGAACATTTTAACACTTGGCTAAGGGATCTTATCATGGACACTAATAGTTCACCTTCTAACAATATTCCATCCTCATTACTAGTTCCATTCGCTCTATGGCAGATCTGGACAATTAGAGACCGAAATATTTTTTAGCAAAAACGAGTATTTGTCAATTTTGACAACATACTACATCACACCAATGAATTTTTGTACCTTGCAAAGCCTCAAATGATGCACCCTCTAAAATTCCTTTATATGTGAAGTGACATCCTCCAAATATGGGGTCTTATAAATTAAATGTTGATGGTGCCGCTCAACCAAGTAGTAGTTTCTCAGGTCATGGTGGTGTCATCCGAGATTCAACAGGCAATTGGCAACTTGGGTTCTCAGGTTGCTCATATCAGGAAAATAGCCTACATATGGAATTACTTGTCCTGTTGCAAGGCCTACATCTTGCCCTCCAACACGATATCAAGCCCTTGGAAATTGATATTGATGCTATTGAGGCAATGCATTTACTGAATAATGATAACTTGCTTTACTCACACATGCTTAATGACTGCAGATCCGTGATCCACCAGCTGGGTAACCCGCCAATCAAGCACGCATATTGGGAGAAAAATATATTTGCAGATACGCTAGTTAGGTATGCCATTGAAGCAAGATTGTCTATACAATTGTAATTTATGAAGAACCTCCACTTTTTGTCTTGGATCTACTTCATGTTGATCTGCTGGGGACTGTTTATCTGGGGCACATCTCTTCAACTGCATATCATCAATCATTTTTTTCATCAACAAAAGATGCTGCCAATACTAATATACCATCCAATGTTGATGTTTGTTTGCCTTTGGGTTCTGTTGTGGAACCAAATAGGGATGGTTCTGATGTAATGTTTAATGTAGATGTTAACCACCTTAGATGCTTGTAACGACCCGATCGATTGTTTCGAGAATTATAGCCCCATTTCACCCATTTCTGCTTCTTTTATGATTTACAAGTGTATTATATCGTATCGGGTTGGTTGGTTCGGGTCCGGAGCAGTTTCAGAGAGGAATTGAGACACTTAGTCTTTGTTTTAGAAGTTTAAGTTGGAAAAGTCAACCGTTTGTTGACTTGTGTATAAACAACCTCGGATTTGAAATTTTATGGCTCCGTTAGATTCATTATGTGATTTCGGACTTAGGTGCGCGTCCATAAGGTGATTTGAAGGTCCGTAGTAGATTTAGGCTTGAATTAGCGAAGTTGGAATTTGGCGATTTTGGTCGGCAGTGGAAAATTTGATATCGGGGTCGGAATGGATTTTCGGAAGTTGGAGTAGGTTCGTGGTGTTATATTTGATGCGTGTGTAAAATTTGAGATCAATGGGTGTGATTTGAGGTATTTCAGCGTCGTTTGCGAAATTTGGAAGTTTAGAAGTTCTTAGGCTTGAATCCAAGTGTAATTTGGTGTTTTGATGTTGTTTTGAGCGATTTGAAGGTTCGACTAAGTTTGTATGGGGTTATATGATCTGTTGGTATGTTTAGTTGAGGTCCCGAGGGCCTCAGGGTGATTCTGGGTGGTAACAGATGGTTTGGAGTTGGAGAAGTGCAGCTGAATTTGTTTCTGGTTTTCTCTTACGAGTTCGCAAGAGGGGCCTCGCGTTCGCGAAGAGTGTTTCTGAGATGGTGAAGTTTTGTTCTACACGTTCGCGAAGGAGCGGACATTAACACAAAGGCTAGGGCAGTGTGTGCATCGTGAACGTGTGAGTGGTGTGCGTTCGCGAAGAGGAGTGAGGCAGTTGGGGACCCTAAGTCTTTGGTCTACGCGTTCGCTAGGTGAGGATCGCATTCGCGAAGGGTTGAGCTGTTAAAGCATCGTGTTCACGTAGCAGTTTTCACGTTTGCGAAGAGTAAAGCGAAGAGGCAGTATGAGTTGGTCTAAGCCAACGCGAGAATACATTCGCGTTCGTGAAGAAGAAAATCTGCAGGCAGTGTTAAATTTGAAATCGAGGGTTTGAGCTCATTTTTCATATTTTGAGCAAGAGATCACAGATTTGGCGATTCTTGTGGGTATTTTCACGGTGTTGATTGGGGTAAGTGTTCCTCACTTGTTTGGTTAAATCCCATGATTATACCTTTAATTTTATCATTAATTTGTGAATTGGGTAAAAAATTAGGGAAAAAGAGGAAGTGTTCTTGGGATGGAATTTTGAGGTTTTGAAGGGAATTTTGTTACCGGATTAGAGTAAATTTGGTATGGTTAAACTCGTGAGTGAATGGGATTTTGGGTTTTGCGATTTTTGTCGGATTTCAAGACGTGACCTGGGGGCCGGGTTGAGCCGATCTCGGGTTTTTGGCTATAAATTGGTATTTTTCTTGAGGAATTGATTACTTTAGCCCATATTGATCGTATTGTATTGCTTGTGGCTAGATTCAGGATGTTTGGAGGCCGGTTCGAGAGGAAAGGGAATTCCGGAGTAGGATTTCTACGTTGCTAAGGTAAGTAACAGTTTTAAATTTGGTCTTGAGGGTATGAAACCCGGAGTTTGGTATAATGTGATGTTTGGAGGTGACACCCATGCTAGGTAACATGCGTGTAAGTATACGCCGTGAGGGATTGAGACTTGGTTTGTCCCGTGAGACTGTAAAGTCTAATAGCCTTTATTTTGTGTTTATATGCATTTCTTGTCATCATGCTTAGGCTATGTACCTGCTCATGGTAGTCATACTCAGTCATAGTGATTATTGTACATGTTTACCTCAGTCTCTGTTATTTTCCTGCTGATACACTATAACACTTTGATTTGGGATGTTTTCCCTTTCTTAATTGAGGGCTGCGAGACAAGAGAGGTTCATGACTGAGTGAGGCTGAGGGCCTATTTGTACCTTAGCACGTGATTTTTTCGAGCGGGTTCTGATATGATATGGTGGAACGTGAGTTGTCCATGTGGACCTTGACATGATATTATAGCACATGAGTTGTCCATGCGGCATGTGATTTGTCCGTGTAGCTTATAGCGCTTGGGCTGTAGGAGGTCCTCCGAAGTCTGAACACCCCCCAGTGAGCGCAGGTACCTATTGAGAATGTGAATTAAGGGTTGAGAATCGAGCGTTGAGTTATTGAGGGCTTGAGTGACAGTACCAGTGAGGTTGCATCTGTTTCCCTTTGTTGCTGCATTTAGCTGATATTTGGTTTACTTGAACTTGGTAATTATGCAACTGATTTTACTCATGTTTACTCTTAAACTTTGAAAATTGTCCAATAAACTGTTCTGTATAGCTCGTCACTGCTTCTCAGTTCCTTATTTATTTATGTTACTTGCTGAGTCGGTTGTGTTTAACCAAAGAATAGGATTCTTAGTCAAAGCTATTTTAAGAAGTAATCGATATTCTGATAACCAAAGAGATTAGCTAATAATAGGATTTAAATAAGAAAGCAATAAGATAGAATAAAAGTAAGTATATTTCTGTAGTGGTTCGAACGTGTCCATACAAGTGAGATTTTACTCCCTTTTATGGGGAATTTATTAATATAACGTCTACTCTTCTTAATGATTGAGCATTAATGAATATTTATATCATTAATGTAATGTTACAATAGGTAATTGTAACTGTTGCATGAAGATTCTGTAACGTTTAGCTCATTGATTAAAGATCTATGAATCTGCCCTTTATTCTGCCCTGGTTCATTCTGACAGTGTCTCTTCAACGTTTGGATTAGACTGGAGCTTCCGCTTCTAATTATCTCGTGGGTGTTTACCCCCTACCTCTTTGCTCCGTACCTCTTTTCAAGCTTTCATCCAGCTGTCGCCCTTTCATTGTTCCACGTATACTGCTTTGTCATCCAAGATATTACACGTGTAATGTCTATTTTTTATCAATACATATAGTCCCCCCCCCCCACTTACCATTTATTTATCAATTGAATATTTGGTAAGTGGATACACATTTATGGAAGGAATTTTTTGTCGCCGTTCTACTCATGTCATTGCATCTGTCTCTAAACGTACGCTTCACTTGTCACTTTTATTAAATGTATGTGCCACGTGGTGATTCCGGATTGGTTCTGCAATTCATCAGTGCACTTTAGTCTTTTTGCAGCTGCATCAGTCATGAAGTGACAATTTTAATAATGACTTTCACATCAGTATCTTTCCATTTTTTGACGGTTGCCTTCGTGTATAAATACCCATTTTTGTCTTTGCTTCTACGAAAAACTTCTAACTTTCTTTTGCTACTTGCAAGTCCTTCTTTCATGCAAATATGTCTTCTTTAAACCAAGACCCCAAAAAAGTAATAATAGTCGATGAACTATCTCCTTCTTCTGCTCCTATCCGGAGTAAGAGGGGCGGTAGATTAAGGAGTTTGGGATCAACACCTTCTAGAGGGTCTTCTTCTTCTCAACGTAACATCACTCCCCCACCAGCTTCTAGGGTTATTGTTACTCCATCTTCTTATAGATCTAGAGCTTCTAGATCTTCTTCTAAGGTAGAGAGTCCAGTGAACCACTTCGCGAACCAAAGGTAGATGAGATTGTACCCACTGAATTTTCTTTCGTAAATGACAGTGAAGCCATAAGAAAACAGATTTCTTACATGACGTCTCATGATCGCGCTGATCTTTACCCTACTCAAATTATTGAGGGTTTGATTTCTCTTGTGCGCAGAGACTATTATTGGAAATTTGATTTCCCGGTCTTGGTCCCCAATGAAAATCAAAGGATAAATTCTTACAAAGCAGACTATTCTTTTGTATATACCCACCCTTTTACTTTGGGTTTCAGGCCTTCCATCGACCCTGTCATTATACAGTTTTGTCAAATTTTTAACGTGTGTTTGGGACAAATCGGTCCTATCGTCTGGAGGGCAGTAACATGCCTCAGATATTTGGCTAACTTAGCTTCACTTCCTTTTACCTTTTATCATCTTATTCACCTCTACTCTCCCAAGTTCCGCCAAGGAATCTTTACTTTTGTGGCTAGGAGTAAGAGAGTTTTAGTCAATCCTGATGCTGATAAAGATAGAGGTTTGTATGCCGGGTGTGTTTCTGCCCCTACAGGTGAATTAGTAGGTGAAGAAAATTTACCCTTCCCTGAGAAGTGGAACTTAGTTTTTCTTTACTCACTTATTTCCTTATTCTTGATAGATGTTGAGTACGGTGACTGTTTTTGTCTTTTTTCAGCAACCATGGGAACTGTTGAGGAGATTTTCGATTTTCGTGGTTGGGTAGAAAAATTGTTGTTGATCGCTCCAATGGAAGAACGTTCTTGGAAATACCTTTCTGCAAGGTTTGGTTGGAAAGTAAAAACCCATGGTAGTTTTTTTTACGTTTCCCTTTTATCTCTTTTTGAACATCTCTAATCCCTTTTGTTTGTTAGGGTTTCCCGCTCGTGGTGTCACCGATGCTGCTATAACTGATTCGAAGCTCTCTTTGGTCAAGGATCAAGAAATTATCTTAAATTCTTCTTCGTAAAAAAGGAAAGTGGATATGACTCAAACCTTAGAAGATGAGGAGGAGCAGGAGGAAGGCTCGTTGGTTCGTAGGCCACGAGCAAGAAGAAGAGTCATGTCTGATGACGAATCTTCTCCCCTTACTGGTCCATCTTCCGCGCCTGAGCTCGATCATTCTACCCCTGCATATTCTGAGGAGGAAACTCCTTCTGCAGCCACTGAGTTAGTTGAGCAATTGTTCCATCAAGGTTTTGGCTCAATTTCAGAGGAGACGCCTCTTGCCATCTTTCCTCCTTATGCTCCAGTGGAACTTCAGTCTGCCATGCCTGTTGCTATTTCTGCTTCCCCGTCTGTGCCACCCGTGTCTCCTTCATCTACTCCTACTACTATGACTTCTATTATTGAAGTAGGGTCTTCTAGCAATGGGGAGATGAAGTGAATTATGATCGAGGTTCCTGCGGAAGGTATCCTCTTAAAGAAATCAGGCCAGGCGGATGTGTGTTTGGAGCCTTTGATTGGCCCAATTGAAAAGTCAAAATTGGAAAGTCATAGCTCCTTAACGTGAATGAATAAGATTGTACACTCATGTTTGAAGGTAACCTTCCTGTTATTTCTTCTTAATATTAGCCTTTTCCGTATCTAATTTTCCTTTTTTTGTGTAGATCAATATCATTGGTACAGAGTTGATGAAAAGGATCGTACATACGGAGCAGTTAATTAATGACCACCATACCGAGGTTGATAACTGGAAGAAACAATTTGAGAGACTTCAACTTGATTTGGAAGCAGTAGAAGAGGAAAAGTGCACCTTAGAGCAACATGTTAGAGTAATTGCCGCGAAATTGGCCATCGAGAAGGCTTCATCAAGTCAAGCAAGCAAGGATAAAAACATCTTGGAGTCTTCCTTTGCGGAGCAGCTTTCCCATGCTACTGAAGAGATCAGAAGCTTGAAGGCTTTGTTGGACCAGAAGGAGGCTTATGCTGGTGAACTTGTGCAATCACTTACTCAGACCCTAGAGGACCTCCGTGAATCTTCAAACAAGATTCAGTTTCTGGAAAGATCTCTTGCCCCTTTGCAGGCTTCTTAT
Source organism: Nicotiana knightiana (assembly GCA_005239525.1). NCBI lineage: Eukaryota > Viridiplantae > Streptophyta > Magnoliopsida > Solanales > Solanaceae > Nicotiana > Nicotiana knightiana. The sequence goes on from ML431410.1 coordinate 27,321, forward strand.
GATGCTATCGTGGTTGAAAGACATGAGCTGAGAGTCGATATTGAACAATGGGAGAAATATTACGAGGCTCTTGAGGATAAGGAAGCTGTTGATGTGAGTTGGGCTTAGTTGAATGCCTAGCTTGACACATTGACGGAAATGGGCCAAGAAAATTTTGACTTAGAAGCTGAAATTTCCAAGACTAAGGAGACGATTGAAAAGTCTCGGCAAAGTCAAAATATTTCATCTCCTAAAGTTGAAGTTCCAATGGGTGATGAGATCGTTCCTGATGAAGCTGTTTCCCAAGCCTCGCCATCTCAAGCTGCTCCTCCTACTGATGAAGATAATCCTCCTAGTGCCTAGTGAAAGTTTATCAAACCCTCTCTTTTTCTTTTTTGGAACAATTGGTGGTTACCCCCGGTCCCATTTGGGGGTGAAGTTTGGTTTAGTAAGTCCCCAGTGACAACTTAGGGGCAACTTTGTATAAACAAATTTGGTTTAAACTAAGTTAATACTTAGTTTTTACCATTATATAATATTAATATTTATATTTCTTAGCATGACTTGTGTTTTTTCGAGTTTTCGTTTTACTCTTAAGTGTTTGCATGCTTTACGTTCGGGTTTTTGTTTTACCCCTTTGGTATTTAATTTTGCATTAAAAAATGCTTCAGCATTTCGTGTCTTTTTTAAATAAGCACGATTTATAAAAGAGTGCCCTTTTATGAACGACACTTAATGAAGAAGATGTCTCAACTTCATAATGGTGTAAACATACAAAAGAGAGACAAGAATTCACATGTTTTTTTCCGAATAATGTTTTGCAGAAAGTTTCTATATTATTCGAACTTTCATAACATTTTACTTGTGTTTGAGAATCGTCTATGACTCTTTTGTAACTGTTTTCATTTAAAACAGGTTTTGAATAAACACGGGGGTGTGAATTTCTTCTCGTAACTAAATTCTGCCTTTAACCTAAACATTCGTTTATATTCATGAGTGTGTTCTTTGTAGGTTTCTGAATCAGGCTTTGTGTTTTTGTCTTTGGCTCTTTGATTCTGCTCATAACTTTTGATTTGTTGGGAAAAATGGATCTTCAGGCTTGAACTTTGACTCTTTTGATAGTCTTCTTTGCCTCTTTCCATACTGTATAGTCCCCCAAGTGTTTGAGCTTTGAAGAATGAAATCTCGAGCACTTGACTATTCCTTTCTTGTGGTCCTTTTTCCAAAAAGGAAAAACATAGGGGACTCGAAGGTATATAGTTTAGATGATGACTGCTAAAACCTTTGAAACGTCCATCAGAAAGTTGTAACCCTAGACCGAGAATTCAGTTTTTTCCTCGTGTCTATTCAGGTCTAATATCATCATCTGGTTATGGGTTAGATTTTTGCCTATCATCTAAAATGGTTAGTATAATTTTAACTGTTCTAAATAAAATTAAATGTAACGATACCTGACTGTGGGTATTCCTTTTCCTTAGAATTAATATTTCTTCAAGTGAACAACATTCCAACTTGTTGGTAAAATTCTGCCATCTATGGTTTCCAGCTCATAAGCACCTTTTCCAGCAATACCACGTACTTTGTAGGGTCCTTCCCAATTTGGATTTAATTTTCCTACTCTAGCCTCCTTTGTCGATTGAAAAATTTTCTTAAGGAAAAAGTCTCCAATTTTGAAATAACTGAGGTGAGCTTTTCTGTTGTAATATTGCTCTACGATTTGCTTTTGAGTTGCCATGCGTATTAAAGCATCTTCTCTCCTTTGCTTGAGTAAATCCAGATTTGTCCTCAACTCGTCATTGTTTGTTCTTCTGTTGTTGTGAATCTCATGCTCGGTTCACCAATTTCCACTAGTATTAGAGCTTTTGAGCCGTAAACAAGCGCGAATGGGGTTTCTCCTGTGGCTGTCTTTGCAGTAGTTCTATAAGCCCATAATAATGGCGGTAGTTCTTCAGGACAATTTCCCTTAGCTTTTTCCAATCGTTTCTTCAGATTGTTAACAATGATTTTATTTGTTGACTCAGCTTGCCCGTTAGCCACGAGATGATATGGTGAAGAAGTGATTCATTTGATTTTTCCAACTTTTGAAGAATTCTGTGATTTGAGAGCCTATGAATTGTGGGCCATTGTCACGTATAATTTCCTTTGGTACACCAAAATGGCATATGATGTTTCTCCATATGAAACTTTTCACTTTTTTTTCTCGCACCTGTTTAAAAGCATCTGCCTCCACCCATTTTGAGAAATAATCTGTTAATACAAGTAAAAATCGTACCTTTCCTCTGGCTGGGGGTAGAGGTCCTACTATATCCATTCCCCATTTCATAAATAGCCAAGGTGATACAACCAGGTGTAGTAATTTTGCGGGTCGATGCATATTGTTAGCATATCGCTGACATTTATCGCATTTAGCTACGAACTTTTCAGCGTCTTCTTCCATCTTAGGCCAATAGTACCCTACTCTAATTAGGGTTTTGACTAAGGATCTTGCACCTGCATGGTTCCCGTAATGTCCTTCGTGTACTTCTTCCATCACGTATTCAGTTTGGTTTGGTCCAAGGCACCTTGCTAGGGAACCTCCAAACATTTTGTGATACAGAGTGTCACGAATTAGGCAGTACCGTGCAACTTTTCAACGAAGTGCTTGAGATTCTTTCTTATCTTTCAGGCACGATACCATTCTGCAAAAAATTTACAATTTCATTTCTCCAATCCCAGGTTAGATTATTAAACGTTACCTCATTCTTGTCCTGGTCAATTGTTGAATGAAATAAGTGTATCACAATATCATTGTCTTTATTGGTTACATCGGTAACTGCTGCAAGATTAGCTAACGCATCCGCTTCTTCGTTTTCCTCTCTAGGTACTTGCATAATCTTCCATGACTGGAATTGCTTCACCAGGACTCGTGCCTTTTCCAGATACTATTGCATTCGAGTCCCTCTAGCAGTATAAGTCCCCTGCATCTGGTTCACCACTAGTTGAGAGTCACTTTTGATCACGATCTGCTCAATTGAGAGTTCTCGTGCTAATTCGAGTCCTGCAATGACAACTTCATACTCTGCTTCATTGTTAGTAATGGGATAACATTTAATAGCTTGCCTTATCTTTTCCCCCGAAGGTGGTATTAAAAAAATTCCCAACCCGGCTCCTTTAATATTAGAATAGCCGTCGGTGAATAGAGTCCATATTCCTGGATTAGCTCCGGTAAAGATTTGTAACTCTTTTTCTACTTCAGGAATTAAGCTAGTGTTAAAATCTTTGTCCTCCCTTACCAGGACTACACTTATGGCTATTTCTGCCACAACAAGATAAATGTATAACCTTTCCCCTTCCTTTGGTTTAGATAGTAGTGGGGTATTCGATAGATAAGCCTTCAAGTCTTTAAGAGCTTGTTGACATTCTTCAGTCCATTCGAACCGATTCTGCTTCTTTATTACTGAGAAGAATTTAAAACTCTTCTCTGAAGATCTGGAGATGAATCTTCCTAAAGCTGCAATCCTACATGTTAATCTTTGAACTTCTTTTTTGCTCGTTAGTACATCATGTATTTCTTCAATAGTTTTAATTTGAGCAGGATTTACTTCAATGCCTCTATTTGATACGAGAAAACCCAAAATTTTACCTGATTCGACGCCAAAGACACATTTTTCTAGATTTAACTTCATGTTATACCTGCGGAGGATCTCGAAAGTAGTCGAGAGATGTTGGAAATGATCTTCTGCCTTCGTTGACTTTACCAACATGTCATCAATGTACACCTCCATTGTTTCCCCCAGATGTTCCTGGAACATCTTGTTCACTAGCCTTTGATATGTGGCTCCAACATTTTTCAAGCCAAAAGGCATGACTTTGTAACAATAAGTCTCCTTGTTTGTAATAAATGAGGTTTTTTCCTCGTCTGAGGGGTCCCTTTTTATCTGATTGTAACCAGAATATGCATCTAGAACGCTTAGTAATTCATGACCTATAGTGGCATCAATCATTTGATTTATGTGCGGTAATGGAAATGAGTCTTTTGGGCATGCTTTATTCAGATCCGTGTAATCTACGCATACTCTCCATTTACCGTTCTTTTTAGGTAACACTACGTTATTAGCTAACCAATTAGGATATTTTACCTCACGTATTGAACCGATTTTTAAGAGTTTCCGTACCTCTTCATCGATCACTTGATGATTGAACGATCCCTGCTTTCTTTTCTTTTTCTTGAAAGGTACGAAGGATGGGTCTTCATTTAGTTTTTGAGTCATCACTTCTGGTGTTATACCTATCATATCTGAATGGGACCAAGCAAAACAATCTGCATTAACTTTTAAAATTCAATTAACTTACCCCTTCTGGTCGGGCTTAGCCTTGCTCCTATGTGGATTTTGTGCTCAGGCTTAAGCTCGAACAGTGGAACAGCTTCGAGCTCCTCAGTCGTTGTCTTGATATTTTCATTCTCTTCTAGTTCTTGAATAACATAAGGTCTGGAATCTATGTCTGTATGTCTTGATGTGACATCCGTGGTGACTTGATTCACCGTGTCTTTATCATATTCTTCCGTGTCTGTTCGAGTTGCTCCCTCGTCTTTTGATTCCTCCGCTATTTCTTTTTTATTGGAATGCATCACTGAGTTGATTTTTCTTGAAGTCTTCTGATCACCTTGAATTTGTTGGATTCCCCATCTGGAAGGGTATTTGATTACCTAATGCAGGGTGGATGGTACTGCATCCTTGTCATGGATCCATGGTCTCACCATGATTACATTATAAGCCATATCTGTATCTATAACTTGAAATTTTATTTCCTTGACGACGCCTTCTACATACGTATTAAGCTCAATTTCTCCTTTTGTTATAATAGTAGAGTTTTCGAATCCGGACAAGGAACGTGCTTTTGGAATTACACGGTCCCCCATTAACATCTCTTCCATAACCCTCAGCAAAATGATATTGACCGAGCTACCTGGATCAATCAATACTTTTTTTACGTTAGTGTCATGTATAAATAGAGATATTACCAGTGCGTTGTTATGTGGAAGCAGTAATCCATCAACATCTGAGTCATCGCATGTGATGCTGTCAGCCTCCAAAGTCTCACGAGTCCATTTCCCGTGGGTCACTGTGAACTTGGGACATCCTTCTTGCTGAAGTATAAGTTACGCCATTTACTTCCTCTCCTCCATTTACCACATTTACAGTTCTCTTCGGAGATGGTGGTTTTGGGGACTCCTGCCTATTCTTCATATATGCATGTTTACCTTTTTCACTAAACAGTTCTGTTAGATAACCTTGTTTTAAGAAGTGTTCTACCTCACTTTGCAATAACCTGCAGTCTGATGTTTTGTGTCCATGATCATTGTGAAATTCACACCAGAATTCTGGGTTCCTTCTGTTTGGATTTGATCTCTTTCTTTGGTCCATCGAACTTTATCACCCATATTTCTTAATACTGTAATTAATTCGGAAGTACTTACATTGAAAATGTAATCTCCAATTCTTGTATTACCTCCATTTCTCTCATCTCGATCCTTTCTGGATCTTGATTGATGATGAGCTTGAATCTTTATGTGACGGTCTATGATCAAACCGTGGGTTTTCCAATTTGGAACGAGCCTCTCATCCTAAAGGTCCCATGTATGGATTGTACCTATTTTTTCCAGTTCTCCTTTTTGATTGGGCAATAGTATCTCACTTGAGTCTCCTCGTGGCTTCATAGCTTTTATCATTCAAATTACTTGCAAAGGCCATAGCTGCCCAATTGTCAAGTACTCTTGGTAGAAGCATCCTTTCACGTTGAAACCTGTCTACGAATTCAAGAAGCAACTCTGTATCCCCCTGTTTTATTTTGAATATGTCTTCCATTATCTTTTCCATTTTTTGTGCACTGGAATGTTCTTTTATAAACAAATCTGCAAGCTCAGCAAAAGAATCAATAAATTTTTCGGGCAACAGAGAATACCATGTTAATGCTCCTTTGGTGAGTGTCTCTCCAAGATTTTTGACCAACACAGATTCAATTTCTTGCTTAGTCAGGTCGTTGCCTTTTACTCCTATGGTGAAAGTAGTAACATGATCACGTGGATCAGTTGTCCTATCGTACTTTGGTATGTCAGGCATTTTGAATTTCTTGGGAATCGACAAAGGTGCTGCATTTGGCTTCCAGTGTTGTTGAGAGTATTTATCAATATCAATACCCTTGATGATAGGTGGTACTCCAGGAATTTGCTCGATGCGATCGTTTTGTTCCTTCACCTTATTCTGCAAGGTTAGTATTAAAGATTGTAAATCCGAATTATTAGACATACCTGGTCTTCCTCCAAGTAATTTATTTAGAGTGCCTCTACTTCCTGAATTTGCTAGTCCAAATTGTGGATTTTCTACAGTCGCGGTGTTTTTTGGAGGAGGCGTAGGTGACACAGTTGGTAGCCCCCTCATGAAAGCTTGAAGAGCTTCACTCACATATTCACCAACCATCTGCTTCACAGGGTCTTGTTCTCCTGCTTGCTCGTTTCCAATTGATCATTGTTGTGAGTTGTAGATCTTTCTGGGGAGTTGTCCCTTGAACCTCGTGGGGATCCCTGAGGCGATGGAACTGGGGTTCCATTTGTTTGTTGGTTGTTTTCATTGGTATTCAACATGATTCGATAAAGGTTATTCGAGAAAAAACAAAGATTATTAGTTTCCCGGTAACAGAGCCAATTTGTTTAACCAAAGAATTGGATTCTTAGTCAAAGTTATTTTAAAAAGTACACGGGCTTCTGATAACCAAAGAGATTAGCTAATAATAGGATTTAGACTTGTAAATAAGAAAGAAATAAGATAGAATAAAAGTAAGTATATTTCAGTAGTGGTTCGAACGTGTCCATACAAGTGAGATTTTACTTCCTTTTATAGGGAATTTCTTAATATAACGTCTACTCTTTTTGATAATTGAGCATTAATGAATATTTATATCATTAATGTAACGTCACAATAGGTAATCGTAAATGTTGCGTGAAGATTTTGTAACATTTAGCTCATTGATTGAAGATCTATGAATCTGCCCTTTATTCTGCCCTAGTTCATTCTGATCGTGTCTCTTCAACTTCTCGATTAGACTGGAGCTTCCGCTTCTAATTATCTCGTGGGTTTTTACCCCGTACCTATTTTCTCCGTACCTCTTTCCAAGCTTTCATCCAGCTGTCGCCCTTCCATTATTCCAGGTATACTGCTTTGTCATCCAAAATATTACACGTGTAATTATATTTTTTACCAATACAAGTTGTACTCATACTACACCCTGCACGTCATGTGTAGATCCAGGCGTGTTTGAGCACGGAAACCATTGAGTTTCAAGTATGATCGAGTTCCGGAGACTACGAGGTAGCTGCCAGCATCCGCAGGACCTTGTCACTCTTTCTATATTTCTTTCTGCTTTATACTGGTATTTAGACATTGGTTGTATTAGGTTGATACTTAGACGCTCATGAATTGGTGACACCCTGATGTTTGGGGCTAGTTTTCCGCACTTTGATTCTATTTTGAGTTTAACTTTGATTTTTATGAAAAATTCCTGATATGGGAAATTTTAAATTACTTTTATATTTGATTTCTGAAGTATTTTGTGAAAGTCGGCTTGCCTAGTACCATCGATAGGTGCCATCACAATATGTTAGGTTTTGGGTTGTGACTAGTTGGTATCACAACATGACTGGTTTAGTAGAGTCTTACGGATCGGTACAGAGACGTCTGTACTTATCTTCGAGAGGCTACGGAACCCTTAAGAAAACTTCACATTCTTGAATTTTTGTCGTGCGAATCGTTTGATTCTGGTAACTAAACATCTGTAGTTTTGTTCTCTCACAGATAGTGAGGCCTCGTGCTACCGGACAAGAGGGCCAGCCACCAGTACCACCAACTAGGGCCGCGAGAGGCCGAGGCCGCGGTAGAGGCCGTGGTAAGGCAGAGGTGCAGCCCGCACAATAGCTAGGTCAGTACCTTCATATCCACCAGTTTCCCAGATCAGGACCATATCCCAGTTATGGATGATCCAATGGGACCAGCTCAGGCACCACCTTTTCCCATCGTGATTCTTGGCCTTCAGGAGGCCCTAGCTCAGATTCTGAGCGTGTGTACTGGCCTTGCTCAGGCGGTCTCTGTTTCGATGGCTGCAACCACTTCTCAGGCCGGGGGAGGCCCTCAGACTCCTGCCGCCCGCATACCTAAGTAGGTAGTACAGGGACTCCAGACACCGCAGGCACCACCAGCCCAGCCAGTTGCAGCTGCACAGGAAAATTTGGTTCCTGCTATGACCGAGGATGATCAACGCAGGTTGGAGAGGTTTGGAAGACTCCGGCCTCTACCTTTCAGTGGCACAGAGAGAGAGGATGCCCAGGATTTCTTGGACAGGTGTCAGAGAATACTCCGTACAACAAGTATTCTCGAGACTTGTGGGGTCTCATTCACTACTTTCCAGTTCTCTGGGGCTGCACTCAGATGGTGGGAGACTTACGAGAGGCGTAGGGGGTCGACGCAACACCCCTTACTTGGCACCAGTTCTCCGTGGTCTCTCTAGAGAAGTTCGTGCCTCAGTCCCACAGAGAGGAGTTGCCTAGATAGTTTGAGCAGCTTCGCCAGGGTGATATGTCTGTGATGCAGTATGAGATGCGATTCTCGGAGTTGGCCCGTCATGCTATCTGGTTGGTTCCCACAGACAGGGAGAGGATCATGAGGTTTATAGATGGTCTCACTTTTCAGCTACGATTACTTATGACCAGAGATGGAGTGTCTGGTGCTAACTTTGATGAGGTTGTCAACATTGCTCGGCAAATTGAGATGGTTCGTGGTCAGGAGAGGGTTGAGAGGGAGGCCAAGAGGCCTCGTGGTCAGGGTGGATTCAGTGTTGCTCCTCTTGGGGTTCTGTTCCAGCACGGTGGAGGTCGTCATTTCAGACAGTCTCAGACAGCTCGGCCATTTCACCGTGGTGAATCATCTGGCCTTGGTTCCCACAGTCATCAATAGGGCTAATCATCATTCAGTGCACAGAGTTCTCATCATGCCCCGTCCGCTCAAGTATCCTCGGGTACTTCTTCTTGGCCAGGAGCAGCAGTTCCGTCAGAGGAGGGGTTGTTTCAAGTGCAGAGATTTTGGTCACATTATGAGAGATTGCCCTAGGCTATTGGGTGGGATTCCACTGCGGAGTACTCGGCCGATAGCACCAGCACTAGTTCCCCTACCACCCGCACAACCAGCTAGGGGTGGAGCTCAGCCAACTAGGGGTGGAGCCCAGTCAACTAGGGGTTGCCCGAGAGGGGGAGGCAGATCAGGGGGTGGCCACACCCGTTTCTATGCCCTCCCTACTAGAAAAAATGCCATTGCTTCAGATATTGTGATTACAGATATTGTCTTAGTTTTCCACCGAGATGCATCGATACTATTTGACCCTGTTCCACTTATTCATATGTTTCCTCGTGTTTCGCTCATTTTCTGGATATGCCCCGTGAGTTTTTAGTCTGATCTGTTCATGTATCTATTTCTATGGGGGATACTATTGTTGTGGACCATGTATATCGGTCATGTGTGGTGACTATTAGGGGCCTGGAGACCCGAGTGAACCTTTTTCTGCTCCGTATGGTTGATTTTGATGTGATATTGGGTATGGATTGGTTGTATCCATGTCATGCTGTTCTAGATTGTCACGCTAAGACCGTGATGTTGGCGATGCCGGGGTTGCCGAGGGTTGAGTGGAGCGGTTCTATAGACTATGTACCTAGTAGGGTGATTTCATATTTGAAGGCTCAGTGTATGGTTGAGAAGGGTTATCTATACTATTTGTATTTTGTGAGAGATGTTAATGCAGAGACTCCTACTATTGATTCTGTTCTAGAGGTACATGACTTTCCGGATGTGTTTCCTCCGTACCTGCCTGGAATGCCGCCAGATAGGGATATTGACTTTGGTGCTAGGCACTCAGCCCATTTCTATCTCAGCGTATCGTATGGCACCAGCAAAGTTGAAGGAGTTGAAAGAACAACTTTAGGAACTCCTTGATAAGGGGTTTATTCGGCCTAGTGTGTCACCTTGGGGTGCATCAGTTTTATTTGTGAAGAAGAAGGATGGTTCCATGAGGATGTGCATTGATTACAGGAAATTGAACAAGGTCACAGTAAAGAACAAGTATCCTTTGCCTCGTATTGCTGATCTATTTGACCAGCTTCAGGGAGCGAGGGTGTTCTACAAGATTGACTTGAGGTCAGTGTATCACCAGTTGAATATTCGGGATTCGAATATTCTTAAGACAACTTTCAGGACCCGATATAGTCATTATGAGTTCCTAGTGTTGTCTATTAGGCTGACCAATGCCCCAGCATCATTCATGCATTTGATGAACAATGTATTTCAACCCTATTTGGACTTGTTCGTTATTGTATTCATTGATGACATCCTGGTATACTCGCCTAGATAGGAAGAGCATGCTCATCATCTGAGGATTGTGTTGTAGAGATTGAGGGAGGAAAAGCTTTATGCAAAGAACTTCAAGTGTGAGTTTTGTCTCAGTTCAGTGGCATTCTTGGGACACGTGGTGTCCAGTGAGGGTATTTAGGTGGATCCAAAGAAGATAAAGGCGGCGCAGACTTGGCCTAGACCGTCCTCAGCCACGGAGATTAAGAACCTTTTTGGTTTGGCGGGATATTACCGTTGCTTTGTGGAGGTATTTTCATCTGTTGTATCTCCCTTGACCAAATTAACCCAAAGGGTTGCTCCATTCAGGTGGTCGGATGGGTGTGAGGAGAGCTTCAGAAGCTCAAGACTGCTTTGACCACGACTCCAGTTCTAGTTCTACCGTCAGCTTCAGGTTCTTACAGCGTGTATTGTGATGCCTCGATGATAGGTATTGGATGTGTTCTGATGTAGGAGGGTAGGGTGATTGCTTATGCTTCTCGCCAGTTGAATCCTTATGAGAAGAACTATCATGTCCATAATCTTGAGTTAGCAGCTATTGTTCATGTCTTAAAGATTTGGCGACACTATTTCTATGGGGTTCATCTTAAGATCTATACTGATCACCAGAGTTTGCAACATCTGTTCAAGCAGAAGGGTCTTAATTTGCGTCAACGAAGATGGTTGGAGCTTCTTAAAGGCTATGATATCACTATTTTGTACCATCCCGGGAAGGCCAATATAATGGACGATGCCCTGAGTCGCCGAGCAGAAAGTTTGTGGAGTTAAGTGTATCTTCTAGTAGCAGAGAGACCTTTGGCATTGGATGTTCAGGCCTTAGCTAGCCAACTTGTCAGATTGGACATTTTGGATCTAAGTCGGGTATTGGCTTGCGTGGTCTCCAGGTCTTCTCTTTATTGACCGTATCAGGGAGCGTCAGTATGATAACCCCCATCTGCTTGTTCTTCAGGACAGGGTTCGGCGAGGTGATGCTAGAGATGTGACTATTGGTGACGATGTCGTGTTGAGGATGCAGGGCCGAATATGTGTGCCCGATGTGGATGGGCTTCGAGAGTTGATTCTTGAAGAGGCCCATAGCTCACGGTATTTCATCCATCTGGGTTCCACGAAGATGTACCAGGATTTGAGACAACACTATTAGTGGAGGAGGATGAAGAAGGATATAGTTGGGTTTTCGGCTCGGTGTCTCAATTGTGAGCAGATTAAGTATGAGCATCAGAGACCGGGTGCTTGCTTCAGAGGTTAGAGATCCCAGAGTGTAAGTGGGAGCGGATCACCATGGGTTTCGTAATTGGGCTCCCACGGACTTTGAGGAGGTTTGATGCTATTTGGGTGATTGTGGATCAACTGACCAAGTCTGCGTGCTTCATTCCAGTTGGTAGTACTTACTTTTCAGAGCGGTTGGCTGAGATTTACATCCGAGAGATTATTCGCCTGCATGGTGTCCCAGTTTCCATCATCTCAGACAGGGGCGCACAATTTACATCGCAGTTTTGGAGGGCCGTGCAGCGAGAGTTGGGTACTCAGGTTGAGTTGAGCACAACCTTTCACCCTCAGACGTACGCACAGTTCGAGCGCACTATCCAGATATTGGAGGACATGTTACGCGCTTTTGTCATTGATTTTGGGGGTTCATGGGACCAGTTTCTGCCGCTCGCGGAGTTTGCCTATAACAAAAGTTATCAGTCGAGCATTCAGATGGAACCCTACGAGGCTTTATATGGGAGGCGTGTAGGTCCCCAGTGGGATGGTTTGAGCCGGGTCAGGCTAGGCTCTTGGGTACAGAATTGGTCCAGGATGCATTAGACAAGGTGAAATTTATTCAGGAGCGGCTTTGCACGGTGTAGTCTAGACAGAAAAATTATGCGGACAGGAATGTCCGTGATATGTCTTTCATGGTTGGGGAGAAGGTTCTGCTAAAGGTATCACCCATGAAGGGTGTTATGAGGTTTGGGAAGAGGGGAAAGTTGATCCCCCACTTCATTGGGCCTTTTGAGGTGCTTCGGAGGATAGGGGAGGTGGCTTACAAGCTTGCCTTGCCACCCAGCTTGTCGAGTGTGCATCTAGTGTTTCATGTTTCTATGCTCCAGAAGTATATTGGCGATCCGTACCATGTTTTGGAATTTAGCATGGTTCAGTTATATAGTGATATGACTTATGATGTGGAGCCGATGGTCATTTTGGATCGGCATGTTCGGAAGTTGAGGTTAAAAGATATAGCTTCGCTGAAGGTGCAGTGGAGAGGTCAACTTGTGGAGGAGGCCACTTGGGAGACCGGGTGGGAGATGCAGAGCAAATATCCACACCTATTTGAGACCCCGGGTATATTTCTAAACCTGTTCGAGGATGAACATTTATTTAAGAGGGGGAGGATGTAACATCCCGGCCGGTCGTTTCGAGATTATATCCCCATTTCTCTCATTTATGCTTCTTTTGTGCTTTACAAGTGTATTATATCGTATCGGGTTGGTTGGATCGGGTCCCGAGCGGTTTCGGAGAGGAATTGAGACACTTAGTCTATTTATTAGAAGCTTACGTTGGAAAAGTCAACTGGATGTTGAATTGTGTGTAAATGACCTCGAATTTTAAATTTTATGGCTCCTTTAGCTTCATTATGTGATTTCAAACTTAGAAGTGCATCCGGAAGGTGATTTGGAGGTCCGTAATAGAATTAGGCTTGAATTGGCAAAAGTTGGAAATCTGGCGATTTTGGTTAGCAGTGGAAAATTTGATATCCGGGTCGGAATGAATTTTCAGAAGTTGGAGTAGGTTTGTGGTGTTAATTTTGACGTGTGTGTAAAATTTGAGGTCAATCAGACGTGGTTTGAGGAGTTTCAGCGTCGTTTGCAGAATTTGAAAGTTTGGAAGTTCTTAGGCTTGAATCCGAGTGTAATTTGGTGTTTTGATGTTGTTTTGAGCGATTCGAAGGTTTGAATAAGTTTTTATGAGGTTATATGACCTGTTGGTATGTTTGGTTGAGGTCCCGAGGGCCTCTGGGTGATTCCTGGTGGCTAACGGATGGTTTGGAGTTGGAGAAGTGCAACTGATCTGCTGCTGTATTTGTTTATGATTTTCTCTTACGCGTTCGCGAGAGGGGCCTCGCATTCGCAAAGAGTGTTTCTGATATGGTGAATTTTTTTCCTACACGTTCACGAAGGAGCGGACGCGAATGCGAAGGCTAGGGCAGTGTGTGCATCGCGAACGTGTGAGTGGTGCCGTGTTCGCAAAGAGGAATGAGGTAGTTGGGGACCCCAGGTCCTTGGTCTACATGTTCGCGAAGTGAGGATCGCGTTCGCGAAGGGTTGAGCTGGTAAAGCATCACGTTTGCAAAGCAGTTGTCGCATTCGCAAAGTGTAAAGCGGATATGCAATATGAGTTGGTATACGCGAACGCGAGAGGACAGTCGCGTTCGCGAAGAAGAAAATCTGGGCAAGCAGTGTTAAATTCAAAATCAAGGGTTTGAGCTTATTTTTCATATTTTGATCTAGAGATCACGGATTTGGGCGATTCTTGAGGGGATTTTCATGGAGTTGATTGAAGTAGGTGTTTCTCACTTGGTTTTGGTTATATCCCATGATTATACCTTTAATTTTATCATTTAATTTGTGAATTGGGGTGAAAATTTGGGAAAAAAGAGGAAGTGTTCTTGGGATGGAATTTTGAGGCTTTGACAGGGATTTTGTTATCCGATTAGAGTAAATTTTGAATGGTTAGACTCGTGAGTGAATGGGTTTTCGGGTTTTGAGATTTTTGTCAGATTTCGAGATGTGGACTCGAGGGTCGGGTTGAGCCGATTTCAGGTTTTTGGATATAAATTGGTATTTTTCTTGTGGAATTGATTCCTTTAGCCCATATTAATCGTATTGTATTTCTTGTGGCAAGATTCAGGACATTTGGAGGCCGGTTCAAGAGGAAAGGGCATTCCAGAGTAGGATTTATATACTGTTGAGGTAAGAAACACTTTTAAATCTGGTCTTGAGGGTATGAAACTCGGAGTTTGGTATAATGTGATTGTTTGGAGGTGACACCCATGCTAGGTGATGGGCGTGTGGGTGTACGCCGTGAGGGATTGAGACTCGGTCCGGACCGTGAGACTGTAAAGTCTAATAGCCTTTATTTGTGTTTATATGCATTTCTTGTCTGCTAGAAACTTGACTGCCTTTCATGTTAGAAATCATGCTTAGACTATGTACTTGCTCATGGTAGTCATACTCAGCCATAATGATTCTTGAACATGTTTACCTCAATCTCTGTTATTTCCCTGCTACACTATAACACTTTGATTTGGGTTGTTTTCCCTTTCTTTATTGAGGGTTGCGAGACTAGAGAGGTTCATGACTGAGTGGGGCTGAGGGCATGTTTGTGAGGTATTGTACCTTAGCACGTGAGTTGTCCGTGCAGATTCTGATGTGATATGGTGGCACGAGAGTTGTCCGTGCGGACCTTTACATGATATTATAGCACGTCAGTTATCCGTATGTCACGTGAGTTGTCCGTGCAGATTATAGAGCTTGGCTGTAGGAGCCCATCCGGAGTCTGAACACCCCTGGTGAGGCAGGTACCTATTGAGCGTGTGCATTAAGGGCTGAGAGTCGAGCATTGAGTTATTGTGGGCTTGAGTGACAGTACCTGGGAGGTTGCATCTGTTTCCCTTTGTTGCTGCATTTAGCTTATATTTGGTTTACTTGAACTTGGTAATTATGCAACTGATTTTACTCATGTTTACTCTGAAGCTTTGAAAATTATCCAATAAACTTTTCTGTATAGCTCGTCACTGCTTCTCCGTTCCTTATTTATTTCTGTTACTTGCTGAGTCGGTTGTACTCATACTACACCTTGTACGTCATGTGCAGATCCAAGTGTGTTTGAGCATGGAGACTGTTGAGTTTCAGGCATGATCAAGTTCCGGAGACTACGAGGTAGCTGCTAGCGTTTGCATGACCTTGTCACTCCTTCTATATTTCTTTCTGCTTTGTAATGATATTTAGACATTGGTTGTATTAGTTTGATACTTAGACGCTTATGACTCGGTGACACCCTGATAGTTGGGGCTAGTTTTCCGCACTTTGATTCTATTTTGAGTTTAACTTTGATTTTTATGAAAAATTCCTGATATGGAAAGTTTTAAATTACTTTTATATTTAATTTCTGAAGTATTTTGGGAAATTGACTTGCCTAGTACCATCGATAGGCGTCATCACGACATATTAGATTTTAGGTCGTGGCAATGCTCCCCATATGTAACTATTTTATTGTTTAATGCAATGTTTGACTTTTATGACACAAAAAAGTAATTCTAACATTGCACAAATGTCAAAGAGATCATATGTAGAAAATCTTCTAGGTTGTTGCAGCTTCTTTGTCCTCTTCTTCATAATGATTATGAGAGAAAAATATTAGACGTCTTTCCAATGAGTATTTACCTATTATTTTAAAATACTAGTCTTAGGATATATACTTTGTGCGTGTACCCTATATTAATGGGTATAAACATTATAAATTATATAGAGATTATTGAATAATGTGTTTGGGTTATAAAATAAAATTTCTAAAAATATAAACTCTTGAAAATAACGAATATTAATTCTATTTAGACAGCAAAAATAATTTTGACAGCTTAGTAATTTATTATTTATCCTTATTTTATTTTAAATTAAAATGTAAATAATTTTCTAAGTAATATGTATTTTAGACGGGGTAACTAAAGAAATAAAAACAATATAGACAAATAAATTATGTAGCTGAAAGGCAAATATTCATTGATGAGTAGAATTTAGCTATAGGTTTGTGATGGATCCTATTAGCTATGAGACGAATTTAAAAGCTAATTCTTATTTCTTAAAGTCAAATTCTGTAATAAATATTTTTTTTACCAAAAAAATCCTTTTAATCTAGTTGATGGAAATATGCATTACAGTAAATTAAGATATTGCGGGAAACAATGTAGGTAAAATTTTAATATTTTAAAGTCCTAAATATAAGGACTTCTTAATTGATTCAGATAATGAAAGATTTAAAAATAATAAATTGATTTGATTCAAACACCTAAATATTAACTAGGAGAATAATGAAATGATTATTTTGTCTAATGTGAACTCTATTTTAAAAAGGTAAAAAAGGCGAAGTGACATTTCGCTAAGGGCCTTCATGCTTTAATATAGTATACATATTGTGTTGGATAATAATACACACGTCAATTGATATGGCCGTGAAGGTTGGCATACTTTTCATTTTGTGTTAAATATAGTTTCTCCGTCCTTTGATTTTTATCATAAATGACAGTTTCTAAGAACTATTAGTAGGGGATATGAACTGAAGAGATTTTGAGTTGAAAATAGGAGTATGAAAATTTAGAGAACTCTAAATTATATTAGTAGTAATTATTCTTTAAATTCTATTTAAAAGAGAAAAGCAAGTGCATCAAAAAAGAAAAAAAAATAAACTAGTCATTTATAGGAATGTCATTCAGAAGATAGGAGCTTCCTACTTTAGTATGATAGGTTATAAGTACCTTGGTTTATGTTTTGATAATCTAACAAACTTAATGTCAAGAACCAGATAAGGAACCTGGTACTCAAATGGTACACATTCTCAAGCATGTGGAAACAACCAGACTTAAGCTGGAGATGTTCGTCAGTCTTTCAGAAGTTAAAGAATCAACAAGATGAACAGATGGATTTCATTTTCCCTGGTGATCGTATCAGTCAACTCTCCAACAACCGGAAAGTGACTGTCTGCACAAGCAACAGTACAACACAGTGCAGTAGTCAACTCTCTTGGGAAAGATCTTGTACCCAAGTTGCTTACATCATTCAACTGATGTCATCAATGTTATATTAACATTAAAACAATGACAAAACATCACTTGAACACTTATAGAATTTACTCAAGCACACCCACAGTGATTGATCATCTAACAAACGATTCTCAAGTACATCAAGAACAAAGAACAACACTGCTATGGACCAGTACCTCATATCAAGTTATTGTATGTCCTTAGTTGAGTTGTAACTTTGTTAACGTTCTTACTTGTAATTCCTACTTAACTTTGAAGCATTATGTAGGAAACACTTTGTAAATCATAAACTCTTGTGTTGTGTCTTGGCCAGAGTTAGTCAAGTCGTAAAGCCTTTGTAATAGAGGTATTACAAAATGGCTTGTAATTGGATTGTTACACGTTAGTGAGGGATTAAGGAGTTAATTCCTATGTTACAATATGTTGTAATCTAAACGTTTTGCTCAATAGTGAAGGTGAAATGCTACAAGAGTAGGTCGTGATTTTTAATCCCGTGAGCTGGGAATTTTCCACGTAAAAACTCTCAGTGTTATTTACTTATTGCCGTGTGTGTAATCTGTGGAAAATAATAGAGAACCTGATTCTCTATGTAGTTTGGCAGACCCTCGAATTCTATCAATTGGTATCAGAGCAGGTTCTTTCTATTATGCTAACACCTAAAAAGGATCCTCATGGCTGCTCCACCAAACTTTGAAGAAGGTCAGTCTACCTACTGGCCACCAAGGTTCAATGGCCAGTATTATGGATGGTGGAAAATAAGGATGCACAATTTCATCATGGCTGAAGATTCCAAGCTCTAGGACGTCATCTGTGATGGACCCTTCGTTCCCACAAAAACCAGTGGTGACCCTGCTGTAACTATTCCCAAAACAAGAATAGAATTCAATGATTCCGACCAGAAAGCCATAGAGAAGAAGTTTCATGCAAAGAAAATCCTTGTTTGTGGTATTGGTCCTGATGAATACAACAAGATATAAACATGTCAGTTAGACAAGGAAATTTGGGAAGCTCTCTAGACAGCTCACGAAGGAACAACACAGGTCAATCAATCCAAGATCGACATGCTCACAACTGAATACGAGCTCTTCAGGATGAAAGATGATGAATCCATCCAAGATATGCATACTCGATTCACCTCTATCATTAATGAGCTTCACTCTATTGGAGAAATTGTTCCAAGAAACAAGCTTGTCAGGGAAATCCTTAGTGTACTTCCCAGTTCCTGGGAAGCAAAGTAAACTCCATTACAGATGCAAAGGACTTGCAGAAGCTGACCATCGATGAACTCGTTGGTAATCTGAAAACATATGAAATGAAAAAAAGAAGGATAATGAAAGAAGAGAGCCTAAAAGAGAGAAGAACCTGGTCCTCAAGACAGACAATAATGATTCAAGTGGTGAGGATGGTGATATGGCTTACTTGACAAGAAGATTCCAGAAAATGGTATGCAGAAATGGAGGCATTCCAAAAAGAGGAAGTTATAGCAAGCCAAAATACTATGACCTATGTCATAAGTGTGGCAAGCCAGATCACTTCATCAAGGACTGTCCCCTCCTAAAGCAAGATCAATTCAAGCACAACACAGACAAATCAGCTAAGAGGAACCCGGTTCCTGATAAACGCTTCAAGAGAAAGAATGTCGCTGACAATGTTGTAAAGCAAGCTCTTGCTGCATGGGGAGACTCCTCTAGCGAATATGAAGAAGATAATGATCATGGTGACAGTTCAATGACGACAGTGGAAAGTGAAGCAACTGAGTATGACTCCATTTTTTCCTTGATGGCTCAGTCTGATGATGATGATGATGACGACAATGATGAGGTAAATTTTCTAGATGTTCAAAAAAATCTGAAATCTTATTCTCCTAAAAAACTCATGTCTTTGGCAAATGTTTAATAGATGCATACTCCAGTCTTATAAATGATAAAAATATCCTAACTGTGGAATTAGGAGAAGCAGAACAATCTAGAGATGACCTAGTAGTCGTTGTGGTAAACTTGAAAGAAACAATTGAGAGTTTGAAAGAAGAAAAGGATGCACTAAATGAAAAAATCACAAACGTAGAACATGTAAGAGATGATCTAGTGGTTGTTGTGGTTGATCTAAAGGAGACTATTGAGTGTACTAAGAAAGAGAAAGAAGTGTTAATTGAAAAAGTGTCTAACTTAGAACTTGAGAGAGATGATCTAGTAGTAGTAGCGGTTGATTTGAAAGAAACCATTAAGAGTGTTGAAAAAGAAAAAGATGTCTTGACCAAAAGAATTGCCAACACTGAGCTTGAGAGAAATGACCTACTAGCTGTAGTAGTTGATCTGAATGACACAATTAAGGAACTAAAAGGAGAGGGTAGGCATGAGACGCTACACAAAGGTAAGGAAGTTGCTAATGAAGCACATCTTAGGCTTGAAGATGAGATGAAAACAGTGAAGTCTAGACTGTGTGTTGAACTTGAAAAGAACAAACAACTTCAGGAAGAACTAGGAAAAATCAAGAATCTTGAAAAATCACTCAAATGGACATGGTCCTCTGATTCTATCACTGCCATGTACATAAACAACGGGGGGAACAGGCAGGGAATTGGGTTTCAAAGGGAAAAGACTCCCTACAACCCTCATAACAAGTATGTTATTGTACCCGATAACTGGTTTTGTACTCACTGCGGTAACAATGGGCACCTTAAAGAAAAATGCAAGGCTAGGGTTCCGTCTCAACCGAAAAACAAAGTTTTTGCTAAGAGAGTAACTAATACTAGAGAACCTGGTCCCTCTTATAGAAAATGCATGATGCTTGCCTGGACTAAAAGAACTCTCATTCATCCTTTTTCTCACTACAAGGGACCCAAACTTGTTTAGGTTCCTAAATCTAACCCTTAATTTCCTTGTGCAGGGAGCAGTGAAGGGGAACAACTAGTAATGGTACATGGATGATGGCTGCTCAAAGAACATGACTGGAAACACAATCGATTTCCTCTCACTGAAGGCTCTGCAAGGAGGGAGTGTATCCTTTGGAAATGGCAAAAAGGGATACATTCTGGGAGTTCGAAGAATTGGAAAGTCACTCTCTCACTCTATTGAGAATATATACTATGTTAATGGTTTGAAGTACAACCTGTTGAGTGTCTCTCAGATATGTGACAAGGGAAACAAGGTGGAATTTCTGTCAAAGATATGTAGAGTCACAAATCTTGTGACTGGTGAAGTGGTGTTAGTGTACATGAGATACAAGAACATCTATGTTGTTGATTTTGAGTACCACAGAGTAGTGATCTCAGCTGTCTACGAGTTGTTGATGATGATGCCGAATTATGGCACAGAAGACTTGGACATGCAAGTTTTTCATTACTGAAAAACTAGTCCAGAAGGACCTGGTTCGTGGTCTGCCTAAGTCAAGCTTCAAGGAACACAAAGTGTGTGATGCGTGTGCAAAAGAAAAGCATGCCAGATCTTCATTCAATCCCAAAAAAGAAGTCAGCACCTCAAGGCCTCTTGATCTTCTTCATAGGGATCTATGTGGACCTATGAGGGCGCCAAGCAGAGGAGGAAAAAGATATATATTTGTGATAGTGGACGACTACTCCAGATTCACTTGGATCTTGTTTCTCAGAACCAAGGATGAAACCTTCCAAGTATTTGTTGCTTTTGTCAAGAAGATCCAAGTGAAGATGGGAACAAATGTAGCTTGCATAAGATAAGACCATGGAATAGAGTTTGATAATGCCAAATTTGATGAATTCTATGTGGAAAATCGCATTACTTATAACATCTCAGCTCAAAGAACACCACAACAAAATGATGTTGTAGAAAGGAAGAACATGACTCTTGAAGATATGGCAAGGACAATGTTAATTGACAGTGGCATAGCAAAAAACGTCTGGGCAGAAGCAGTTAACACTTCATGCTACTTGATAAACAGGTGCATGCTCAGGTCCCTTCTAAATAAAACACCTTATGAGTTGCTAAATGGAAGAAATCCCAAGCTGACACATTTGAGGACATTTGGCTGTAAATGTTTTGTTCTAAAAAACGGCAAGGAAGTGCTTGGAAAATTTGATGCCAAAAGTGATGAAGGAATCTTATTGGGATACTCGTCCCAAAGCAAAGCTTACAAAGTATACAACAAAAGAACTCAATGTGTTGAGGAGAGTGTACATGTGATCTTTGATGAATATCACCTCTCCTGTGAGAAGGACAAAAATGTTGATCAAGATGGAGAACCTTTATCTGTTCCAGGTGAAGTTATTGACATGGAAAATAGAAAGGCAGACATGATGAGTCGTGTCAAGGAATCCAGTGAAGAGGATGCAACTACATCTCCATCCATTAGAGAGGAACCTGGTCCCACGATCTCAACAACTGAAGCTGAAATCAGAGTTATCGATGCAGTCCAAGGAACTCCACTTTCTAAAATAAGAAGCGGCCAAGAACCTCAGTCAGACATACCTGGTCCGTCCACCAATGAATATCATGTACCAAATTGGAAGCACAAACACATCCTCTTGACAACATAATCACCCCTCTTGACTCAGGAGTTCAAACCAGATAAAAACTAGAAACTTTCTTGCCTTTTCAGTCTTTATTTCCCAAATAGAGCCCAAAAATATCAAAGAAGCATTGAAGGATGCAGAATGGATCACATCCATGCAAGAAGAGGTGCATCAATTTGAAAGAAACAATGTACGACACCTGATTCCTGCAGATCGAACAATTGTAGAAACCAGGTGCGTATTCAGGAACAAACTCGATGATTTTGGAAATACAATAAGAAACAGGCAAGGCTTGTAGTTCAAGGCTACAATCAGGAAGAATGATTGATTATGATGAAACATTTTCTCTAGTTGCTCGAATGGAAGCTATCATAATTCTTATTGCTTTTCCATCTCATATGGAGTTCACATTGTTCCAATGGATGTCAAAAGTGCATTTCTGAATGGCTTCCTAAAAGAAGAAGTTTACGTCAAGCATCCTCCTAGATTTGAGTGTCACGAGCATCCTGAGCATATGTTCAAACTGGACAAGGAGTTGTATGGGCTAAAGCAGGCTCCCCGGACTTGGTATGAAAGATTGTCAAAATTCCTTCTAGAAAATGGCTTTACAAGAGGGAAAATTGACAACACACTTTTTCTGAAAAAACAAGGGACGAACCTACTCACTGTGAAAGTATATGTTGATGATATCATCTTTGGGGCCACAATCGACTCTCTATGTGAAGAATTTGCAAAACTCATAGGGAATGGTTTGAGATGAGCATGATGGGAGAATTAAATTTCTTCATGGGACTTCAAGTGAAGCAATCTCAAAAGGGAACATTGATACGTCAACAAAAGTACATCAAAGAGCATGGATAAACCTAGTTCCCTCATAAACCAGACTATGTATAGAGGCATCATAGGGTCACTCTTATATCTCACTGCAAGCAGATCAGACATTGTGTTCAGCATGGGTCTTTGTGCAAGGTTTAAATCCAATCCAAAGGAATATCATCTGAAGGCTGACAAAAGAATATTGAGATATCTCAAGGGAACACATGACCTGATTCTTTACTATCCCTCAGGAGACAACTTTGATCTTGTTGGATATGTTGATGCTGATTATGCAGGATATCTGGTGGACAGGAAGAGCACGTATGGAATGGCACATTTTCTAGGTTCATGTCTAATCTCATGGGGTACAAGGAAGAAAAATTCAGCGGCACTCTCAACTATAGAAGCGGAATATGTAGCAGCTGCCTCTTGCTGTGCTCAATTGCTGTGGATCAAACGGCAGTTGGAAGACTTTGGAGTATTCTCTGACTGTGTGCCCCTCCTGTGCAAAAATACAAGTGCACTCAACATGGCCAAAATTCCAGTCCAACAAAAAAGGACAAAGCACATTGAGTGCGTCATCATTTCCTCAAAGACAATGTTGAAAAGGGGCACATATGTATGAATTTTTACGAAGATCAGATTGCAGACATTTTCACCAAAGCCTTGCGTAGAGAACATTTTGAAAGAAATCACCCGACACTGAGGTTGATAAAACCCAGCTGAGAACCTGGTCCCTCAACGATTGGCATGAAAGAAATGTACGGGTAAAATTAGCTAAAAGTGTTTTCCGGCAAAGTCTAACTTATTTTTATATCGTTACAGGTAGACACGAGCAACTGATGTAGTGCACGCTGGTAAAAAGGTTCAAGCTTACACTTGCAAGATTCGTCAAGTAACTTGGTTCTCCTGACACAAGTTAGTAGTTTCTCTGTTCTCTCATGCACAATTTTGAACGGATAAAAACAATGCCACATCATCAGTGTGTCAGTTTCTTTACTTTGCGTCTTTTGAACCAAAACGTCTCACCCGTTGATGAGCGACACGACTGCCAAAATTGCCACTTTTTCTTAATCAGTCCCTCATCCCTCTTAAATACATCAATCACTGTCACAACTCCTCACATCAAACTTGAAAATTTTCTCTCCTCTTTCTCTCTTCAAACCACTAATCCCTCTATTGAGTCCACCATGACTGAAAATCAAGAAACCTCGGGTGTTCTCAGCAACACTCCATTGAGCCCTCACCAGTTGAAACTCCAATGTTAGACTCCTCACTCAACACCACCACTTGCCAAAACCCTAGGACAGAGTCTCCCCCACACTAAGTCTCCTCACCTACCCATTCAAGTTCTGGATCTCATCAGAGCCGCAAAACCTCGATTCCTACAAATTTTGTGGCTACCAGCTCTCCTCATGTCTCGCTGGAAAAATTGGGTAAAAAGGGTAAAGTTGACGAAGAGGAGAATCAGGAAATCTCCAGTCTTGCCATGGAAAAGGACTCAAATGCAGACCAAACTGCTGGTTCTGAGAATGCTGACTCAACAAAGACAGTTCCTATGGAGTTACAAGAGAAAGAAGCCATAGAAAACATGCTTTCTATAGCTGATGAAGGATTTATTGTCAAAGGAGGTGAGGATGGGTCTGAGCCTTAGGAGGAAAAGCCTCAGACCATGGTAGAAGGGAGAGAGCTTGTACCGGTTGAATAATCAGCACATGACAATACTACTGGGGTACCTAATGAAGGACCTGATCCCTCCTTGGAGGATCCAACTCAGGGGTCCTCTAAAAAGCCCCATATCAGTATTGATCCTGCTCCCTCTCCCCATTTTTATGTTGAGCCTATGTCTATGGTGGTTCCTGATATGTGATCTGTATATAGTGAAGAAAATGGCGATAGTGAAGAAGATTTAGATGATATTGCTATTTCTAGCTTTATCCGGGATAGGCGTAAACCAGTTGCGACTCCATAGCCAACTCCTAAGCGACTCACTACAAGGTTGAAAATGAAGGAGGCTCTTGAGTCTGCTCTTAAGAAAAGTCAAGGCAGTCAATGGAGGAGGAAATTGGTGAAGGATGGGAAGGTTGTACATGAGAAGGTAGTGCATGTTGTCACTGTAGATGAGGAAGTAGACGAGGAACCTGATTCCTTGATTCACACATGCACACAGAAGCACTTTCTCCCCAAGTCTAAAAAGAAAACTTCTGTGAGTGTTGAGATTCCAAACATGAGTGATGCTGCCATCTCTAGTGAACATTTGGTGAAAGAATCTGGTGAAAAGATAGTGGAAGTAAGTGGTGGAAAATCTGGTAATAAGGTGGTGGAAGATTCTGCTGAACATGTGTTTGAGAAAACAGTGTCTGCAAAGTCTGTTAAAAAGGGAAAATCTGCTCGCAAGTTTGTGAAAAGGAAAGTTGATTTCAATGAGGAACCTGGTTCCTCCAAGAAAGCAAAGGTTGATGAGTCCCAGAGTGCTGGGAAAGAAAAATTGAGGAATCTGAAGGTACTATGGGGTCGCACATTTGCCTCTGACATTTTGGAGCTGGCCGGGATGCGGCATTTAGTTGAGATATGTGACATCCAACAATGGTCACACTTGTTTACAAGTGATGCTCCAAAAGTGTATGAGGAGGAAGTGCAGAGCTCCTATGCCGACTTCTTCAAAGTTGAGGATGATCACATATGTGTGCTGGTGAATGGGGTTGACATTGTGATGGACTCTGCTTTGGTGGGTCAATTCTGGGTGTGCCTGCTGAAGGGTTGTCACCATTCCAAGGAGCCTGCTCTTCCAATTTCAAAGATGCTATAGTTAAGGACAAGGAAATCTATCAGGGGGAACGAGTGCATAAGAAGACTCTCCTTCTAGTATATCAGTTGTTGTTTGAGATGGTGTTGCTTCCCCGTGCTGAGAGGAGATCCATTACCTCCAAAGCTGACCTGGTCCTCATGGAAGCATTGGATGGCTTCGCTATCATTAATCTGTCTGGGATCATGATTGAGTATATTCAAAAAAGTGGCAGACTCCAAAGATGGTAAGCATGGGCTTCCGTGTAGGTTCCTTCTCACCAAGGTTTTCGAGTTATTCAAGGTCCCTCTAGGACAAGCCAAAATAGGCACTAAGAATCAAACTTTCTCTAAGACCACTCTAGAAGATGCGAGTGTATTGACAAGGTCAAATGAGTTGGAAGAACTTCTACTATCTCTCAACTGATCAACGCTCAGAACAGTGCTACGGAGAAGATCAGGAAGTTAAAGGCAAGGAACACTATTCTTGAGGGTCATCTCAGTCATCTTCAGGAGGCACCTGGTTCTAGTAGTTCTCACATCTCATAGGTTTCCCGTCTGACTAATGAGAAGCTCAAGAAACAAGTGGAGGACCTGAAAGAAAGACTGCTCAATGAGAAAATATCGGCGAATGCTCGCATGAATCTATTCCTCAAAATCCTTTCCCCCTCCTCTAAGCCCTTTTCCTCCAGTGCTCCCTAAACACTGTCCCCTCCAGTGTCAAGTTTTTAAGTATTCGTTTCTTACGACTATTTCTGATGATGTTTTTGTGGTTGCTACTTGTTTTTTTTTTTTTGAATTGTGAATGGTTGCTGGTAACATTGAAACTACTCCTATCATAAAATCCAAATTGTTTAATGGAAGCTTTTTCCTTTTTGATGTGTATACTATTGCTCTTATGTCTCTATTTTCTATCATGTTTGTGCGCACAGAAGTGTCATGAGTTAACCACGCTGGACTTCTTTTTGATTTACTTAGTTTTCTTCTTTTTATGATGCCAAAAGGGGGGTGAGTATGCATAATTGAATAAATGATGTGCACTGATTGAGGAGGAATACAGATTTAGGGAGAACTCAATGACCTTTCTGGTTCTTTGTGGCTCCGCGTGGGATTTTCAATTATACGTTTGTCATCATCAAAAAAGGGAAAATTGATAGGTTATAAGTACCTTGCTTTATGTTTTGATGATCTAACAAACTTAATGTCAAGGACCAGATAAGGAACCTGATATACATCTGAAACACATTCTCAAGCATGTGGAAACAACCAGACTTAAGCTGGAGATGTTCGTTAGTCTTTCAGAACTTAAAGAACCAACAAGGGGAACAAATGGATTTCAGTTCCCCTGGTGATTGTACCAGTCAACTCTCCAACAGCTGGAAAGTGACTGCCTGCACACGCAACAGTACAACACAGTGCAACAATCAACTCCCTTGGGAAGGATCTTGTACCCAAGTTGCGTACATCATTCAAGTGATGTCATCAATGTTATATTAACATTAAACCAATGATAAAATATCAATTTAAAACTTAGAGAATTTACTCAAGCACTCCCAGAGTGATTGATTATCTTGCAAATCATTCTCAAGTGCATCAAGAACAAAGAACAACACTGTTATGGACCAGTTCCCCATATCAAGTTATTGTATGTCCTTAGTTGAGTTGTAACTTTGTTAATGTTCTTACTTGTTATTACTACTTAGCTTAATTAGAAGCATTGTGTAGGAAACCCCTTGTACATTATAAACCCATGCGTTGTGTCTTGGCTAGAGTTAGTCAAGTTGTAAAGCCTTTGTAATAGAGGTTTTACAAAGTGGCTTGTAATAGGATTATTACAAGTTAAGGAGGGATTAAGGAATTAGTTCCTAGGTTACAATAGGTTGTACTAAATATTTTGCTCAATAGTGAAGTTGAAATGCTACAAGAGTAGGTCGTGGTTCTTAATCTCGTAAACTAAAAAATTTCCACGTAAAAACTCTCAGTGTTATTTACTTACTGTCGTGTGTGTGTAGTATGTAGAAACTGATAGAGAACCTGGTTCTCTATATAATTTGGTGGAATTTTATCATAGTATAATATGATTCTATTCAAGATAATTGGATAGGAGTATTTGTTTTCATCCCAATCTACTACACTTAAGTAAAGACGACCCCATTTCGTTTTGTAAGAAACAAATTGAAATTTTAGAAATAAGATGGAAATATAGCAAAATATTTGAAGATTGTTATAAATAAAATGAACTAAAGTGGTTGTCCATTTAATTCTTACATCACATACATGAATCACTTGTATTCATATGTATCTATTTAATATGTAACTTCATTCTTTGTTGAGGATGAACCTTTGTAACTATAAATAGAACACTTTTGGCTCATGTGAGAGAGACTTGAAATAAGAAGAAGAGTTTCCTCCTCCTCTCTACATCTCTTATCTATTCTTGTCTCTTCTCTTTTGGTGCTTTAGTTTATAATTATAATATTTATTTTATAACATGTTATCAGCACGAAGTTCTAACCAACTGAGGTTATCTGCTTCATTCGAATTTTATCTTCTTCAAAAAAGAGGTAGTTAATTTCTTTTCCCATCCAGGTATACATTCTTATATTTATAACGTTTCTATTAGGATCTTCTTTAACCTGCAATTTAGTTACCATATGCATAACTTATTTTGAATATGATTATAATAATTGCCTTGGTATAGAAACAATAAGCTTCGGTTAAATTATTATTTTATTATATAATCTACGAAAAAATTTAAACCTATACATAAATAGACAAGTATTAAATTAAATTATAATGATTAGACTAATTAATTTCACATTCAAATATTAGTAATAACATCCTGATTTGCTTAATTCCAAAAGGTATTAGTTATTGAATCTTCGATATTTATATTTACGTAAGTTTGGACGATGGAAAATATTAGTAATATGTGGCAGATCGAACGGAACTACTAGTTATATTATATATGAATCAGTGTGTTGAAAGTAATTGGTGAATTTGCACGAAACGACTATAATATCTCTTGATTATTTTAATGATTCACTACTATTAATATGCCTTCTTGACATGTGTATATTTATACCTAGAATTTTTAAGGCATACTACTTGTTATAATTTTTTTTCACATGTAAATTAATTCTACTATTAGTAAGATAATTTTATACTATATTAAATTTATCAAAACGTGAATTTGTGGCGATCTAAAATTATGTTCCATTCTCTAAAGAGAATGAGATAGTTTGTGATAAATATTATATGAGCATAAGACAGTGGGTTCAAGTCCCACTGCACCATGAGGGTAAGACACCAAGTTCAAGTCTTGGTGCACCATGATGATAAGATCTTGGGTTTAGGTCCCATCATATTATGGCCTAACACATCTCATATGGTAAGACATTGGGTTCAGGTCCCAATGGCTCATACTGATGATAATAATGGTAGTGTGAAAATAATTTTAATGAAAAATCGTGAAGTCCACCCCAGTACCGGATCAACTTCATTCCCAGAAGCGAGTGTGATAGCGATAAATCAAATGTTTGAAAGAAAACAAAATAATTATCATGGCCGTATAAATATATGTGGGCATGGCAAGGGACGAAATAATAATCGTCATGCTGGTGGTCGTTATAAACAAGAGAACAATAAGGGTTCTCAGAATAATCCTTCAAAAGGCAGAGGTAATAATGTCTACCGATATAACATGAAAAATCATTGGGCACGAAGTTATCGTACGCCTGAACATTTTGTCAAACTTTATCAAGCCTCCATAAAAGGGAAACAAAGTAAGGTTGAGACTAACTTCACCTTTCAAAATGATGATGAGGCGGGATTTATGAATAACCATGATAAAGTTGAAGCAAACCTTGCCTATAAAGATGATATTTTTGAAGGTCTTGCAGATATTACTCATTTAGAAGCTGGAGACTTCTTTGAGCATCATAGAAGACTTATTATTGGAAAAAAAATTATAAGAATAAATGTATTTCTTTTTATGAAGTTCATATTTGAATAAAACTTTTTATGTTGTTGGTATTTAATTTCATAAATGTAGTTTCTTTTGTTCTTAAAATTTTTAATATTACTTATGATGTATTTTTTTTTTCTTCTTAAAGAATATGAAAACTTTCTAGTCTTCAGTTGACCGTATGAATAATAAAGAAGAAATATGTCTTCTGGATAGTGCTACGACGCACACCATATTAAAATATAAGAGATATTTTTCTTATTTAATTATGAAAGAAGCCAATATAATTACAATATATGGTAAAACAAAATTAATTGAGGGCTGTGGAAGAGCGACTGTATTACTACCAGGAGGAACTATATTGGCTGTTAATGATGCATTATATTGTAGTAGGTCTCAAAGAAACTTGTTAAGTTTCAAAGATATTCTCCAAAATGACTATCATATTGAGACCACAAATGAAGGAAAGGTTGAATACCTTTATATTACTACAATAAAAGCGGAAAAGAAGTATGTGCTTGAAAAGCTTCCCGCATTTTCCTCCGGATTTTACTACACTAATATTAGTGTAGTTAAATCACATGTCATAGTAAACAAGAAGTTTACTAATGATTTTATAATTTGGCATGACCGGTTGGGCCATCCCGGTTATAATATGATGCGCAAAATAATTGAGAATTCATATGGTCATTCATTGAAGAACCAGAAGATTCTTCAAACTAAAGAATTCTCTTGTGCTTCATGTTCTCAAGGAAAACTGATTATTAGACCATCAGTAATTAAAGTTGGAGTTGAATCTCCTGCATTTTTGAAACGTATACATGGTGATATATGTAGGCTCATACACCATCCATGTGGACCATTCAGATATTATATGGTTTTAATAGATGCATATACAAGATGGTCACATGTGTGCTTGTTATCAACCCATATTTTGGCCTTTGCGAGGTTACTAGCTCAATTAATAAGATTAAGAGCACAGTTTCCAGATTATGCAATTAAGACATTTCGTCTTGATAATGCTGGTGAATTTACGTCCCAGACCTTTAATGATTATTGCATATCAACTGGGATAACAATTGAGCATCATGTTGCTCATGTTCATACTCAAAACGGTCTAGCAGAATCATTGATCAAGCACCTCCAATTAATTGCTAGACCAATGCTTATGAGAACAAAACTTCCCATTTCGGTATGGGGCCATGCTATTTTGCATGCAGCATCTCTTGTGCGGATCAGACCCATAAGTTGTCATAAAGAATCCCCAATACAATTGGCTTTTGGTCAGGAGCTAAATATTTCTCATCTTAGAATATTTGGATGTGCAGTAGATGTTCCAATTGCTCCACCACAACGCACAAATATGGGACCCCAAAGAAGATTGGGGATATATGTTGGATATATCCTTCTATTATAAAATATTTGGAACCTATGACTGGAGATTTATTTACGGCAAGATTTGCTGATTGCCATTTTGATGAATAGATATACCCAATATTAAGGGGAGAAAATAAGCAGTTGCAAAAAGAGATAGATTGGAACGCATTATCACTATCTCATTTAGATACAAAGTAATGTGAACACGAGGTTCAAAAGATAATTTATTTGCAAAATATTACAAATCAACTGCCAGATGCATTTACTAACCTACCAAGGGTGACTAAGACACATATTCAAGTTGCTAATGCTCCTATTCGAATTGATGTCCCGGTTGGACAATCCATAAATATAAATGAGTCTAAGCCACGCTTGAAACGTGGTAGACCAATTGGTTCCAATGATAAAAATCCTCGAAAGCGAAAAGGAGCAAATGATCTAGGAGATCATAATATGGAGGCAATTGATCAAAAAGAGCTCCGTGACATAACAAATGTTAAGACCTCAAAGGAGGTCCAGGTACCTGAAAATAATAAGAATGAAGAGATCTCAATAAATTATGTCTCTACGGAAAAAAGGTGGAACCGAAATAATATTATTATCGACAACATTTTTGCTTATAATGTTGCTGTTGAGATAATGCAAAAAGATGAGGATCTTGAACCAAGATCTGTTGATGAATGTAGACAAAGAAATGATTGGTCAAAATGGAAAGAGCTATCCAGGCAGAATTAGCGTCACTTGAAAAACGTGAAGTATTCAGACGTATAGTCCGAACACCTGAAGGAATAAAATCAGTAGGATACAAATGAGTTTTTGTGCGAAAACGAAATGATAAAAATGAAGTCGTTAGATATAAAGCACGACTTGTTGCACAACGATTTCGCAAAGAACTGACATTGATTATATGGAGACATATTCTCCTGTGGTGGATGCAATCACTTTCAGGTATCTTATAAATTTGGCAGTCCATGAAAAACTTGATATGCGTCTGATGGATGTTGTCACAGCCTACTTGTATGACACATTAGACAACGAAATTTATATGAAAATCTCCGAAGGGCTTAAAGTTCCTGAAACTAATAAAA
Organism: Nicotiana knightiana; assembly: GCA_005239525.1. Lineage (NCBI taxonomy): Eukaryota > Viridiplantae > Streptophyta > Magnoliopsida > Solanales > Solanaceae > Nicotiana > Nicotiana knightiana. The sequence continues at coordinate 59,035 of ML431410.1, forward strand.
AATTTTCGGGAAACTTGTTCAATAAAGCTTTAAAATCCTTATATGGATTCAAACAATCATGGCGAATGTGATATAATCGCCTGAGTGAATATTTGCTGAAAGAATGATCCAATTTGTCTTTGTGTATTTATAAGAAGGTCTGGATCTGAATTTGTTATAATCGTTATGTATGTTGATGATCTAAATATCATTTGAACTCCTGGGGAACTTCCAAAAGCAGTAGATTGTTTGAAGAAGGAGTTTGAAATGAAAGATCTTGGAAAGACAAAATTTTGTCTTGGTCTACAAATTGAGCATATGAAAGATGAAATTTTTGTCCATCAATCAACTTATACCGAAAAGATCCTAAAGTATTTTTATATGGATAAAGCACATTCATTGAGTACCCTGATGGTTGTGAGATCACTTGATATAAATAAAGATCCATTCCGACCTCACGAAAATGATGGAGAGATTCTTGGTGACGAAACTCCATATCTTAGTGCAATTGGGGCACTAATGTATCTTGCAAATAATACTCGACCAGATATAACTTTTGCAATAATTTTATTAGCAAGATTTAGTTCCTTTCCAACAATAAGACATTTGAATGGTGTTAAGCATATTTTTAGATACCTCCGATGGACTATTGATATGAGATTATTTTATTCTTATGAATCCGATTCACATTTGATTGGTTATGCAGATGCAGATTATTTGTCTGACCCGCATAAAGCATGATCTCAAACATGCTATCTATTTACTTGTGGGGGTACAACTATTTCATAGCGTTCAACAAAATAAACTTTAGTTGCTACATCTTCCAATCATGCAGAGATAATAGCTATTCATGAAGCTAGTCGAGAATGTGTATGGTTGAGATCAGTGACTCAACATATTCAACAATTGTGTGGTCTTTCTTTAAAAATGAAGATTCCAACGATATTGTATGAAGACAATGTTGCTTGCATAGCTCAACTTAAAGGAGGATATATCAAAGGAGACAGAACAAAGCACATTTCACCAAAGTTCTTTTTCATACACGATCTTCAGCAAAATGGTGAGATAAATGTTCAACAAATCCGTTCAAGTGACAATCTAGCAGATATATTCACTAAGTCATTGCCAACATCAACATTTGAGAAGCTGAGACATAAGATTGGAATGCGTCGTCTCCGAGATATCAAATAAAGCTTTTGTTAGGGGGAGTATAATACGTGTTGTATTCTTTTTTCCCTTAACCAAGGTTTTGTCCCAAGTGGGTTTTCCGGGTACGGTTTTTAATGAGGCAGCACTCAATGCGTATTACAAGATGTGTGTACTCTTTTTCCTTCACTAGATTTTTTCCCATTGGATTTTTCCTAGTAAGGTTTTAACGAGGCACATTATCTTTTAAATGGACATCCAAGGGGGAGTGTTATAAATACAATAAACTAAAGTGGTTGTCCATTTAATTCTTACATCACATACATGAATCACTTGTATTCATATGTATCTATTTAATATATAACTTCATTCTTGTTTTTGAGGATGAACCTTTATAACTATAAATAGAGCACTTTTGTCTCATGGGAGAAAGACTTGAAATAAGAAGAAGAGTTCTCTCCTCCTCTCTACATCTCTTATCTATTCTTGTCTCTTCTCTTTTGGTGCTTTAGTTGATAATTATAATATTTATTTTATAACAGAGATACATTTATTTACTTAAACAAATAACGTATCGAAGATGAGTTATACTTTTTCGTGAAATAATCTAGTTGATAGAAGCACTTTCTTGACTTGTTGACATTTCTTTTTCGTTTTTACTTTAGTTTTATTTAAATATAATCCCGATTGAATTGATCATATGCACACCATCCAGTCTTATGGAGAGTGACAATTTCACATTAAAAGTGGTGGTGCACCCTCAACTTCCAAATCTTAAGTTCGTCTTTGATAGTTCATTAAACTGAGTAAAAATATTTCGGATTTGTATCTGATCAAAGTTTAAGAAATTTCTGTTACGACTAAAAGTATCAAAGGAAGAATTTACTTCAATTAAAATGTGTAAGGTTAATTTGGACTAAATAATAAGTCGTAATTCAGTTCGTCAAAATCCAAATCATTTTATTTGTATTCAATTTTTTTTTATTTTATATAACAGATTAAACTAAACATGTTTTATATATAGAAGACAAACTAGATGAATTGTTCTTTACTTTTTATTAAGTTTTCTTACAAAACACTTAGATGTGTTTATTTGGATTCTATCCAAATTGACATCAATGATTATTATCAATATAATTTGTCCAAATTTGGGCGAGTTGGATCCATGATATTTCCATAAACTAAGTTTGACAACTCAATATGTGGTGACCTAATCCCCACTAGCAACTACTACTTATGAATTCTTGTTTTATTTACACACCATTATCTTAATTTTTAAATCGAATTAATCCATTGGCACAAATAGTTCATGGGACATCTCATGTATTTTTCTTTTTGGATATCCTGAATGACATTTTTCAACTATACCAACTCCACCCCACCCCACCCCACCCCACCCCCCACCCTCAATTTCAATATCCTTAATATCTATTCCTCTTTCAAGAGTTTTTTCATATACATATCTATGATTTCCGAAAATGTGAGTTCAATTGAAGGCACTTCTAATACTACAAGTCCGCTTCTGGTGGAGAACACTTGGCGTAGGCCAAAGCAAGATTCAACGGGGCAAAATATACAATTCATATAACAACATGTTAAGTCAATAAGTTACAATCTACAAATCTACGTTTAGACAATCTCCATAGATAATTCGAATTGTATAAGAGCAATAACCAATTTTCGCTCGAATCGTTTGTAGGGAATTTAGATAGATAATTATAACAAAAATACGCATGTTGTATGAGATCATATGGCATATTAAAAATAGTACGAGCTAGCTAGTTTTCGGACTGGTAATTGAAAAATAGACAGCGTTGTAAATTCATTGAAAACTAACCACTATTTTACTGTAACACAGAAAGTTCTAGTATAATATACTGAAGATTGGTTCATCTGTGTATGAACTTCCAACATATTATGCTGGAACTCCAGACACGAAAAGTTCTAGCATAATATACTGGAGATTGGAGCATCTGTGTATGAACTTCCAACATATTATGTTGGACCGGTATATTATGCTAGAACTCCAGTATATTATGATGGAGCTCCAGTATATTTATACTGGAACTCCATCATAATATACTGAAGTTCCAGAATAATATATTGGAACTGCAGTATATTATGGTGGGAAGTTCACATGTAAAAAATTCGAACTCCAGTATATTATACTGGAATATTTTTTGAATTTTTAACAGTGTTTTCGTTCAGATTTATCTTTACATAAAAAGTGGCTAAATTTTAATTACTTTTAAAATTGTGGCTATTTTTCAATTACTACTTATAAATTTGACTATTTTTGAATTTCATCCGTTTTCATACTGTTGACAAAATCAGTGAGCAGCTATAAAGGGTAAATATCAATTTAGTTACTACTAGAAGTCACAAGATTCGTGATAAAAAAACAAGCCAAATTATTTGTGCATTTGTACATAAAGAAAGCAACATATTCTCATAAGAATCTTGAGATAATGAAGGAAAACCAAATATTCCTAATTTTTGTGATTATTATGTACAAGAAGTCATAAGTTTCTTTTGTAAACGGATATGAGATATAAGAACGAAAATAGATTTACTTTGATTATCTTTACTATTTTTGTTGTCGGGGCTTATTTTTTCATCATAATTTTTTAACTCTTGTATTTTTCTTTGAAAACATTTTTCTCGAGCCAAAGGTCTATAGAAAATAATTTGTCTATCTCACACAAAGTAGGGGTAAGGTCCACGTACACCCTATTCTCCCTAAAACTCACTATGTTATTTGTTGTTGTAGAAATACATGTGCAAACACTGGAATACACCCTGAAAATAATTTCAATTGAATAACATAAAGATATCCTGGAAATTAAAGGGAAAATTTCTCTCTCTACTCCCCAACAATTTTAAACCAGTGCTAATAATTCCCAGGAATGAATTCATCAACTTCTGAGAATTTATCTCAGACCTCCATTCCCCCTAAAACGCCCGATACAATTAACGATCAATCGAGGCCCGTTAATAACTCCACAATCACTAATACAAACATCTCTTCCTTCAAAGAAAAATTACTCTCTCACGAAAACCTAACCGACGCCTCAACCAATTCAAACATTAATATGTCTGATTTTGATTTTCCTGAGCCAATGACGGAGGACTCCTTCCACAATTCTATCTCCTCCAAATTAAAGTACATCTCCCTAACAACAGAGGATAGAGGGCAAATGTACACTCCTAGGAAATTTTCTCTAATTATCAAGCTTCTTGGTAAACAAATCGTTCACCAATATCTCAAAAAAAGATCCAAGACCTATGAAAACCAAACAAACCATTCCCATTAATTGATCTTGGGTCAGATTTTTATGTAGTGAAATTTACCAAAGAAGAGAATACGGCTAAAGTTCTTCAACAAGGCCCTTGGTTTAATAATGGGCATTATCTCTGTCAGAAAGTGGAAACCAAATTTTGTGGCTAGCAAAGCTAAAGAAGTCCACTCTGCCGTTTGGGTTCGCCTCCCGCAATTACCCACAGAATTCTATGATGAAATTGTACTTAGTAGAATTGGAAATTCAATTGGCCGGCTACTACGCATAGATGCTTGTACAAGCTCAACACTTAGAGGGAGGTACGCGCGATTGTGTGTGCAAGTGCAAATGGACCAACCCGTCCAAACAACAATCCAGATTGGCTCCCACATACAACAACTTGTTTATGAAGGAGAAAACTTTCTTTGTAAGGCATGTGGGTGACTGGGACACACGACATCAACATGCTCCCACACTCTACCTGAATCCCAAAAACAACAACAACAACAAGAGCCATGTCCCAACTCCACCGGCTCCATCGGAAAAGGAAAGGCAATTGAAGAGCAATGACAAACCGTCTCCTTCCCCAGAGGTAACAAGCCAAAAAGAGGCACAACCAGTGGATCTCAAAATAAAACTCAAACGAAACCCCCAGGTATCAATGTCAATATTTTTGACGCGGCATCAGGTAAGTTCCTCAACAATCAAAAGCTTGTTTTTAGGTCTAAATACACGGTGCAAAAGGAGTTGTTGACTAAAAATGGATCCAATTAGATACACCCTAATAATACTAATGTGGATACTACAAACCTTAATAAGCCCATCCTCACATCCAATAAATTCGAATCACTCGCCACTGATAGTAGTATTACACTCCCTGAATTAATTGAATCCCATATGGATTTGGATGGGCAAAACCCTAACCAATCCCCAAACTCTGAACTGTCGTTCCCTCCAAGAAACCCTCCCCCTTCCATTCTCCCTCCTCTCTCTCTCCACGTGGCCAAAAGGTTACATGCAACCACACAAAATAGCAGCCCCATCCACTAATCCTCTCCCATGTACGCCACCCCTTCCCCCACTAATGACACCTATTTATACTAAAAACCCTATAGCTGACTTGTCACCTACCCCTTGTCAATTGGCCATGCAACCAAACCCCTAATACCGGATAACCTAAGGTTGCACGTTAAAAATCAAACCATGCACACAAAATCCCTACTAACAGATATCCAATCATTACCTCACGAAAACCATTCCCTCTCCTCCCCATCATCTTCTCCTACACACTATGAATCCACTCCATCCCTACCCTCAAAGGAAAATCCCTCTGAAACAACTCCCACACCATTATCATTTCTCATTACTGTCCAGAATGAACCACCAACTCCCGGATACAAACCTTCCGATTTACATCACTAATGCCCTCCCACTGGACTACCAACCAATGACATGGTTGGAACAAGGACTTCAGGGCCAAGCAGCCTTCTTCACTCTCAATATCCAGAATCAAGAAGTCTTGTTTGTTCTACAGAACCCACAGATTCTAGCTCCATTAATCTCGGAGGGTATGAGTCTAGCAATGTCCAACTACATCAACCACATTTGGTTGACAAACGTTCTAGACCCCATAGCCCCAGCCCTAGCACCAGCCCGTCTTCACAACATGTAAGCCCACTGGAACCTACCACATCACTTCAATCCCCTACAAAACATGCAACTCCTTCACCAGCTTCCCTTTTTTGCTCCAAAGGATCAAAACACCCCACCCTTGATCCATATGGAAACCCATCCCTCAACACTACCCAACTCCGATGGATTTTCACCACACACACTCCCATCCCCATCACAATGCACCCGTACCAGGAGAGAAAGAAATGGAAATACAAGATCAGACCATCACACCATTAAACATAACATCGTACACAAAAATTTCAAGCCTACACGAGGTCAAAATCATGTTGTTCCAAGCGATGGAGGACAAGAAGTTTGTCTACAAGTGTCCCACGGAGATATACAAATGCTCCCTCGACATAAGGCATCTACTCAACGCAGCAGTAGGCAACTTTGTCGTAATACACAGTCAATCAGTGAAGGGTCTTCCTGTTCCACCAATGGGGAGCCAGTCCAGTGTCAATCCCCCAATCAACACCCATCAATGAGTAGATTCCCCACGTTTTTCATTTGGAATATCAGTGGTGGCAACAACGACGAATTCAAGCGTCATTTTAGGGATTTGCCTAACACATATAACCCTTGATTGGTAGCTCTTCTCGAAACTCGTATGTGCAACCACATAAGCATTAGGGACGAGTTTCAATTTTCCAACATGGTCGAAATTCCTGCGCATGGACAATCTGGAGGTGTTGCCATCTTGTGGCATGACACCACAGTCCATCTCAGCCACATTCTCCTTGATGGCCAAGAAATCCTCGCAATGATACAGGTACTTCCAAACCATCAACCTTCGTTATTGAGTACAATGTATGCAAGTACTAATATAAATATTAGGAACCAACTGTGGCTAAACCTAGAAAACATTGCTAATAATTATAAAGGAATGTGGCTTTTAGGAGGTGATTTTAATGAAGTCACTATCCAACAAGATAAATAGGGAGGCAGACCTATCAATAGACATAGAGCCTCACGTTTTCAATCATGTATTAATCAATGTAATCTTTTAGATCTTTGTTTTAAGGGAGCAAAGTACACATGGTCCAATCACAGGCACAATCGCTCAGACCTAATTCTTGAGCGACTTGATAGGTGCTATGCTAATGAGAGTTGGTTAGAATATTCCCGACACTAGCGTTACTCACATCCCTAAAACCTACTCTGACCATGCCCCCTCCTAATTTCACTCTCTCACCGGAATAGATCAGGCACTCAACGTATTTTTCGTTTAGAAACCTATTGGTGCCACCATCCGAATTTTAGATCAATAGTTCAAGACACCTGGGCTGGCAAAATCTGCCTACTGCTACCACCCTTTTCACTAATAAGATCCAGAACTGGGCAGCCTCCACTTTTGGTGATGTCTTAAAAAAAGCAAAAAATTCTTGCAAGAATCAGTGGGATACAAAATTCTGCTAATTACCCTACTAGTACTTTCTTGAAAAATCTTGAACTCACCCTCAACAATGACTATAGTAACCTTTTAAAAATTGAGGAAGACTACTGGAAACTCAGACCGCGTGTTAATTGGCTTAGCGAAGGGGACGCAAGCACTAAATTTTTCTATATAAGTGTCCTTAATAGGCGAAGAAAAAATCGAATCCCTTTCTTTAAGGATGACCATAACAACTGGATTAATGATCGTGATAAAATCATTCAACATACCTTCACCTACTTCCAGAATATTTATCAAACAAGCCATGAATCTTGTACTTGGGCTAACACTCAAGCATCCCCCACATCAAATACACATACTGACCTTATAGTTCTTTATAAACCCTTACAAAATTATGAAATCACTAACGCCTTATTTTCATTTAAACCATTCAAAGCTCCTGGTCCAGACGGGCTACATCTATTCTTCTATCATAAATACTGGCACATTGTCAAGAATACTATTTTTGACTATTGTCACAACATTTTCGCAACTCACACTATTCCAGAGCAGATCAATACAACATTTCTTTGTCTAATCCCTAAATTCCCCAATGACAACAACCTTAAAAACTTCAGACCTATTGGTCTCTGCAACACAATCTATAAGGTTATTACAAAAAAATTGTCAATCGTATTAAACCCTTCTTGGATACCCTAATTGTTCCTTTTCAATCCAACTTCCTTAAAGGAAGACGGGAGTATAACAATGCCATCATTGTCCAGGAAATCATTCACCACTATAATAAAATTAGAGTCAAAAAGGAAAACTTCACCTTAAAATTGACCTAGAAAAAGCCTTTGACCGGCTTGAATGGTCATTCATCCGTCGAGCCCTTCACTACTTCAACTTTCCCCCGCAGATCACTAATCTTATCATGCCCTGTATTAGCACATCCTGTATTGTTGTCCTAGTGAATGGCTCCCAAACGGAATTTTTCAAGCCTTCTAGGGGAATAAGACAAGGCGATCCTATGTCCCCGTACATTTTCATCCTTAGCGTTGAACTTCTCTCCATCCTCATAAATCATCAAATAGATCTAATGCTTTGGGACCGATCAAACTAAACACAACTAGGCCCCACTCTCACATTTGTTCTTTGCGGATGACTTAACTCTTATGAAGGCAGCCAATGAGAAATCTGCCAATACAATAAAGAGATGCCTCGATTACTTTAGCTCATTATCTCGACAAAAAATAAACCACACCAACCTGTAGACATGTAATTTTTGATCCTCCCCGAGATTTTACACATTTTAGTGTTTAACTATTTAGTTTAGGTCTAATATCGCCATTTTAGCTAGTTTTGACTCTTTTACTTTATTTTATTATAAATAATGAAAATTACAAAACTAATTTCATTAATGTTTTGTAGTCATACTATTTTACTAAGATTTTTATTTTTTATATTATCTTGAAAAAATACCAAAATAGTTTCACAATATAATATTATTTATTTTAATTAATTAGAATTAATTTTATATTTTATATTATAAATTTATTATATCATTTTAGAAGGAAGAGTGAGTTTTGGGGTTAGTTTATCCTATTTTAATGAGAGTGGTCCATTTTTAGTCTTTGGCCCAATTTTAAAGCCCAATAAGACGTAGCCCATATACCCCACTTCCCTAAAAAAAAAAGGAGAACCTAACTCTAGAATCAGAAGCAGCAACACCCCTAAAAAACAGCCCACTCCCCTTCTTCATCTGGGCCGCAACTCGACTCGCCAAAAAAAAAAAAAATGGCCACTCTCACTCATCTTCCAACCCACCAGCCGCACACCCGACCCTCGCCGCTGTCATCCATTTCCGCCTCCTCCTCGCCTTCAAATCTCAATATCTCATATTCACAAACTACTTTTCCTAAAGTTATGGAATCTCTCGGCAGTACAACATGGAGGAGGTACTCCTATCCCAAACAACAACACCCATGAAGCATTTCCATCATCTTTCAAGAAATTCAAACCATGGTGTTGTCCTGTTTCTAAATCTACTATCACATAAGGTTCTTCTTCATTTGCCGTAACATAAGCTTCTTCATCTCCTTTTGTTTTTATTTTCTACCATTAGATTTGCCATTTTAATAGCTTATCTTCTCTATTTAATTTCAAATACCACAAAGACGTGAAGTTTTTGAGCCAGAGATTTTAGTTTACAATCGTAAAATTTTAGGGTTGATTCGAAGTTGCTGATTGAGCTCTCCGGTCGTGTGTTTAATTGCTCGTTCAAAGATTTGCTGATGATTCATTGTTGAGTGTTCTTTTGTTAATCCGGATTTGAAAGATTTCGATAGTGAAGTCTATTTTTCTTCTTCTTATTTTTGGTTTTGATAACTCTACATGCTTGTCTCTGATTGTTGTCATGTTTTTGGTGTTTAATGTGATGAATGTGCTTGAATTTCTTTTATTCGCTTAATACAATTAGTGATAACAGTAGAGTATCAGATTATCTATTTTTGATTACTTTAAAGGCTTTCAATTAATGATGAATCCTTACATCTTATGTAAAAATTAATATGGTGTTGGTTTCCAGATATACGGGTTGGGTTTGAATTGATTTAAGCAACTAAAAGGCTAATGGGAACTAATTGAGGCTTAGGTTCTCCTTTTGGGCTACGATATTTGATCTAAAACTAAGACTTGGAGTTTTAGACATGATTTTAGGCTATTGGACTTAGATAACTTTTGTTGCTTTTATTGTTGTTTTGATTACTTAATATTTGGGAGCATGCGTAGGCCGACCACACTTGGGTAGGCAAACTTTAGTTCTTTTATTTTATTTTGTTTGAGGTAAGAGATCGTTATCTTTAGTTCATATTCAGGGGAATGCCCCGAAGAGTTTGTATATATTTTTATCCGGGGTATGCCCCGAAGTATTTGTATTTGGAGGTCGAAAGTAGAACTCGTAGTATTTTTATTTTTATTTTTATTTTTATTTTAGTAGGTGGGGACGACCTCGAGCCTCTTGTGTGCTTATTTTTATTTTTTATGTTCATTTCTACCTCAATTTGAATATTTTCAAAGCCAACTAGATCGAGTACGCAACCGTGACTTTCACGGGACTCAGGGAATGCCTAACACCTTCTCCCCGAGTCAAATGAACCTCCTTACCTAGAACTCTGGTGCAGACTTAATTTTGGAGTCCAAAGTGTTTTAAGAGAAAAAATTATTTCTAAAAAAACGGTGACCTGATACACCGAAACCATATGTCAGGTGGCGACTCTGAAAAATCCTTTTGAACACGATTCTTTGTCACTTCAATTTGAAAACTCTTTTGAGCCTTACAAAAAATTTTTATCTATTTTTAAGAGGGTTTAGTGAAAGTTGTAAAAAAAAGGGTGTGACATCTCTGGCGACTCTACTGGGGATTTGCAGGTTCGAGCTGATACTTGATCTTGTTGACTTTTAGGATATTCAAGTGAGGTGTTTTTTCCTTTATTTTCTTTGTTTATTTGGTTTGTTTGACTTATTTCCTGTTTTGTTGGTTATTTATTTATCGCTTTTCCTTATGTGTTTACCGTTTTATAACTGTCATCATTTGCACAACCATGGGTCTTCTTTCTGCAACAAGTCTTCCGGAGTACGTTTGAGCGTACACGGCCTTTTTGTGAGTCACTCGTGTCTTTAGGGGTGGCGTGGGAGCGTGGAGTGGGCGGACATCTAGAGCAGCTGCCATCGACCACGTGCCGTCCCGAATTGTCTTGTCTAGTGAACTCTCAAACTTAGGTCAGCCTTTAGGTCATGCTTATTTGCATAATGTCATTTATACTTAGCAGGGCTCGGTCCCAGATACTGTGTTCCTTTGTAGGAGGCCTATCCAAATTATGTCAAAACGGGCCCACATCCCAAAAAGATATTTGATCATCGCTATATGCTACATGTTGCATTCTTTTAAGGTAAGTGGGTTATTTGGTGGACTAATGAGATAAAAAGAGGGTGAGGTATAAAATGAAGCAAGTAGGACCCAATTTTTTTTTTTTAATTTCTTTCACAACTTTTTAAAGAAAAGACAAACAAAATGAAAAATAAAAAATCCAAAAAGATTTTGCACTTTCCCATCATTTTCAAAAAAAAATAAAAAATAAAAAGAGAAAGAAAATCCAAAAAAAAGTTTTTTACATGTTTCATCATTTTTCATAAAAGACAAATTATGTTTTTTCCAAATCATGGTTTTTAAATTCTCTCCCGTATCCAACCTTCCCGAACTACACAAACCTGATTCTCGTCTTTTGGGGCGAGATACGTAGGCAACCCACATAGGGTCCGACCTTCCTAGTGTTAGGTTCTTGGCTTTGCGGGGTCTTAGCCAAGTCTTGCATGTCTAGCCACGTTCGGCCACATCGGCTGTTTTTGCAAAATAGGGATATTTTCGCAAAAGCGGCTTGTTAACCCGTGTCTTAGAGTCTTAAGTCTACCACAAGGTGTCATGTCTGTCTAAGGTCCATTCCTGTTGAATTTGCATGTCTATCCACTTTTGGCCACATCGGCCATTCTTGCAAAATGAGGTCATTTTCGCGAAAGTGTTTCATCGGCCCATGTCTCAGAATCTTGAGTTCGCAACTAAGTGTCCCACTACCTTAAGGTCCGTCCTTTTCTATTTTGCATCTTTAGCCACTTCTGGCCATATCAGCCGTTTTTGCAAAATGAGTTATTTCTGCAAATTAATTTTGGGTCATGATTAGTGGGAGTTTGAATCCATATAAGCCTTAGTGAGGCACTTTCCATGTCTTAGAGTTCAATCTTGTTGAGTGTGCACTTCTAGCCACCCTTGGCACATAGGTCGTTTTGCAAAAAAATAGTCGAATCATGCCCGGCATGTATCTAATAGGAGGTGCCATAGTGTCTTGAGTCACTAACTCTATTTGGTTTTATTTTTCTCATTCAGGTATGGATCCATGTACTAGAGCCCGAGCATGACAGATACCCCAGGACCATTGCATTTGGGAACTTGTTTGAAGAGTTTTTTATATTTTGAGTCTGTTTTCATGTTTTCTTTTACTTTCTTGTCTTGTCTAGTAGTTTTGAGTCTTTTAGGTGGTGTAATAGTTTGCCGAGTCTTTTGTCATCATACTTCCCATTTGTATTTGAAAACAAAAAATAGTTATAAATGAGAAATCCAAAAGGATTTTTGTTTTTTAACTTATTTTGTCCATTACTTTTCCAGAACTACGCTTGGTCTGATTCATGTAGAACATGATATGTAGGCAACCTACATAGGGTTTGATCGAATCATTATTAAAAAAAAAGGGAAAAAAATAGAATGAAGTTGCGGGACGTGAGGGGTAAGAGAAAGAAAATAGTGACAATTAGAAAGAAAAGAGAAAGGAAAATGAGCAAGCCAAGAAGTGCCAGAAAAGAAAGAAAAGAGAAGATTGAAATGAACAAAATTGGGATGATTCCAAATGACCTTGTGACCCTTGAAGTCATTCTAGAATCGTTAATTGTTGTTAGGTGCATTGCACGCAATGTGGTATTTCCATATGATAAATGCTCTAACGCTAACATGTTGGCTTTGTTTTGCTCCTCTTTGGTACTTTCGTTGTTATAATAAAAGAAGGTGGTTAGTTTATGGCATTCCAGCGAGTCATCCGTACAACACAAGGTCAAAGAGCAAGGTAGCCATGGCTAGCAAAAACTTGGACACAGGTGTTGTCAATTCACCTAAGGAGATTGTTGAATCAGAATCTGAGCTGAAAGAAGAGCTCCTAAGGTTGAAAGGACAGATGGCCGAAATGTACCAAGCCTGGATTAGTGGGCGTCCTCCGCCATTATTTCCCATTAACTACACTCCGTCACTATCACAAGTCTAGATTCCCACTGCTGATGATATCTCCCCACAACCTTTTCACACTCCACCCCCCAAAACCACCTCATATCCCGCTCCTTTGACCACTCATCTTTTTGTAGCTCCTCCACCAGCTAAACTTCCTCGATCCTCTAGCGAGACTGTGTTCAAAGTCCCCGATGCCCAACACTATGCTCCAGAACCAACTTTCAAGGTCTCGGAACCATACTCTTACACTCCTCATTTTGAGCCTCTCGGTGAAACTTTCACTGAAAATCCTGCTAAGACAGTGGAGCAAGATGATATATCCAGGAAGGTGAAAATCTTAGAGCAGTCTTTAAGAAACATTCAAGGGATAGGGAGTCAGGTGAATGTGTCTTACAAAGACTTGTGTTTGTTCCGGATGTCCAACTGCCTGTCGGGTTTAAGATGCCAAAGTTTGATTTGTATGACGGGCATGGGGATCCCGTATCCCACTTGAGAGGTTATTATTGTAAGATGAGAGGCGCCGGTGGAAAGGACGAGTTATTGATGGCGTATTTCAGTCAGAGTCTGAGTGGGGCAGCTCTGGAGTGGTACACCCGCCAAGATGCTAGCAGGTGGTACACATGGGATGATATGGCTCAGGCCTTTGCCCGGCACTTTCAGTACAATATAGAAATTGTCCCGGATCGCATGTCCCTCACCAATATGGAAAAGAGGCCTAATGAAAGTTTTAGGGAATACGGGCTCAGATGGAGAGAGCAAAATGCCCGAGTCAATCCCCCGATGGACGAACCGAGATGGTTGAGTACTTTCTTCATGCCCAAAAGCCTACTTACTTTGGGCATTTGATCTCGGTTGTGGGTAAGAATTTTAATGATGTGGTAAAAATGGGAGAAATAGTAGAAAATGGGTGAAGTCAAGCAAGATCATGAGCTATTCTGCTTTAAAAGCTGCAACACAAGATTCATAACGACACAGGAAGCCTGGCGGGTCAGAAGAAAATGGATGATGTTGACATGGTGGTAGGGTTAAGACATGGCTCCAAGGGTTCGCCTCACCAATATACTCAGCATCGAGCCCAACCCCAAACCTATCCCCGAGCTCCACATAATCTACCTCAGTATTATCCTCCGAACAACGTCCGGTCATCTATCCAACCACTGGGTCACTCCTTATGGCGAGCGCCATCACTACATAATACACTCTTGCCTTCACAAAATTTTCGAGCGTCCAACAACCCTTAAAAATAGGGGCATGGAGGAAAACAAAGGCAAAGAAACAGTTTCACACCAATCGGAGAATCCTACACAAGCTTGTTTGAAAAGTTAAAACATTCTGGCCTGATTGAGACGCTCCTTGGCTATACTCCAGACCCATATGCAAAAGGTTTTGATCATGTTGTACGGTTCATGTACCACTCTAATGTCCAAGGTCATAGTATTGCATATTGTCGTGTTTTGAAAAGGGAGATAGAAAGAATGATTCAAGAAGGGATAATTTTGATCCAGGATAGTGACTCCCAGAATATTGCGCAGAATCTGTTACCTGCACATGATGATGCACACTTTATGGGGATGTTGCGTGGTGACGGGGAGTATGAGAATCCTCTCGGGAACTTTCTGACTAAAGTTAATGATTTTGAAATTGGAGAAGACCCTGGTGATTCTGATGACCAAATTTGTGGCTAAATGCCAAGCTTAGCAATTGAAAGGTCATTCTCTCCTCACTAGGAAGGAACCTTGGTAGCTTGTTTTGATGTTTTTTCTACTATCTGGTTATTTCGGGGTGTAATCCATATTTTTATCTTGTTTGTTTTGGTGATTAAAACCCTTCTGTCCTCTTTCGTATCCTTAGGAGTCTTGTTAGTTAGTTTTGTGTATCTAAGTCTGTCATCTAGGGTTGTTTCGAGGCTTTAATATAGATTTTACTTTGTTGTTCAAACCCTTCTGTCCTTGGGTCAAATGAGATTTTGTTTTTCTGTTATTTGCAATCTTCGTTTAGTTCTTTTATTGTATATAGTTCTCTCCAGGCCAGTTCTAGTGACATGACATGCATGAGAAATTTTTAGCCAGATCTTGAAAGCTAACCTAATCAGGGAATAATGAAACATAGTTTGAATATGATAAAAAGATGCATTTGAGGAAACCAGTAAAGATTCACATTCTGAGATAACCTGAAGCTTGAATTGAGTGAAACTAAGGCAGTTAGTCTGGGAAATCAAGAGGTTGATAAGAGCATACAACAAGGAAATATCTCTCAAGCAGTTTGAGGTAGATCAGTCAGTGTTGAAATGCATTCTTTCACATCAAGATAAGGTTGAGTCAAGTCTGCTTCAAGCTGGCAATGGTCATTCATTGAGACAAACTTATTGCCCGTTGGTACTTTCTATTTGTGTTGATGCCATCAATAGATACGATGTATGATTTCTATGATTATCTTCAATTGCATGTTTGTACTTGGAATTTTTAAAGTTTGGTATGACGAAGGCAATTTATTCTGCTACCCAAACACTTTTATCTTTTGCTACTCCTTTTGAGCCTTAATTTATTTTGTTTCACACTCCTCTTTTGGAATCAGAAGTAGAGTTAGGAACTAGAAAAGAAAAAGAAAAAGAGAAAAAGAAGAAGAAAAAAAATTTAAAAAAAAAAAGAAGAAAAGAAAGAAAAGGAAAAGAAAAACAACAAAATAAACCAACTTTATATTGGAACTACGTTCGACCTGATTCCTTTTAAGGATATGTAGGCAGACTTACTTAAGATTCGGTCCCATCAAAGCAAAAATCCAAAAAAAAAATTCCCCAGACTCCAAGAAACTGGGGCAGAAGTTTTAATTTTGCCAAAAGATCTGATTCCAAAAGTTGTAATTTTGAACCCTTTTATCTTAAATTATTTTGAGTCTTCATGCCACCCTTTCTTTCAGACCCTGTCCAAAATCCTACTGTCACGACCCATTTTTCCCTCCGAAAGGTATCGTGACGGCACCTAGTCTCTACGACTAGGTAAGCCTAAAATTTGCGAAAAATGATAGAATCAATAAAATAAAGACAAAAAAGAACTAAGTAGATATAGCATAGCTGCTCAGCATATATACTTTCACTTCCCAAAACCCGGAATGTCACTATAGTCACAAGCTCTGTACTAAATGTAGCTCTATACAATGAAACAGTGAGAAAATACATAAGTCTTCTATGCCTATACTAGAGTAAAAGGGGACTCGTGTGATTCTGCGGACGCGGCAAAATTACCTCGCGGTCTCCTGGCAGCTGCTAGAACGACTCCTAACCACGATACTGGGTGCTAGTACCTGGATCTGCACATGGGAAAAACATACGCAGGAATGGGCGTGAGTACTCCATATTCGGTACTCCGTAAGTGCCAAGCCTAACCCCAGTCAAGTAGTGGCGAGGTCAGGTTGAGGCCCTACTGAATTTTTAAAACAAGTCAATATACAATATAAAATAGTGAACTATAGATAAGCAATGACAAACAAGATTAATGGAAACTGGAAGAATTAATAACAGAAGAAGAGCTCTCGGCTCAGCACAACATATATCTCAACAGTAAATGTGCAACGCAGTACACGGGGAAAGCTCCTGGATCTCAGTCCGTAGTCCCAATTTAAATATGCTATGCAGTACAGGGGGAAAGCTCCCAGATCTCTGTCTGTAGTCCCAACTTAAATATGCATTTTAGTACAGGGGGAAAGCTCATCTCGGTCCGTAATCCCAATTTAAATATGAAATACAGTACAGGGGGAAAGCTCCCGGATCTCAGTCCCTAGTCCCAATTTAAATATGCAAAGCAGAAGTATGTCGGATACAGTTTAATTAAACAGTCCAGGAAAACAACAGGCAAGAATAAAGTAAAGCTACCTAAGCATGGTGCAATTAGTAGCAAATAAGAGAAAATAAAGTAAGGACAGGCAGGCATGCTTACTCCTAAGCTAACTACTCAGTTAAGACAGGAAACAGTAATATAGGGATGAAAATGAGTGATTTCATGGAAGTAAAATAGGATTTTAGCAACAATGACCCCTGTACGCCCTCGTCACCTCACGTACACGGAGTCCACGTAAACAAATCAGTATAAAATTACCTAAGGGGAAGTCCCCAACACAGAACTAGGCAAGCCACTTACCTTGACTGCGCTAATCAACTCAATACCACGCTCTTGCCATGAGTATCTGACTCTGGGTGGCCCAAATCTATTCAAATCGATTGCATGGTATAAATATCACTTCAAGGGAACAAAATAGCTAATTATTTATAAGCTAATACGCGAAATTAGGAAATTCTCCCAAAAAGTCCTCTGAGCCCACGTCACGGAATCGGGTAAAATTTATATTTCCCGAACACCCATTCGCTCATGAACCCACTCGAACAAGAATCAACAAAATCCGACGTCTACATCTCCCTAAATCCTCATATTTCTACTTGGGGAAATTTCATCCCAATTTCATGGTTTTTCATCCAATTTCATTGATTAGATTGAGGAATTTGATAGAGATTATTGATATACAAATGGAAGGTTAGAAAATGTTACCTATGATTTTCCTCTTCAAATCCCACAGAAAATCGCCAAGTTCCGAGCTTACAATCGATTTTGGAATTATGAATTTCAAACTCTCGGATTTTTGGTATAACCAGCCCAGATGTTTCGCACCTGCGACACTGAGATCGCACCTGCGGAAACACAATCGCAGGTGCGGAAACTCATTAAACGACCTGGGGTCGCACCTGCGGTGGCTGAGTCGCAGGTGCGGCTCCGCACCTGCGGATACTCTTCCGCGCCTGTGAGTCGGGCCAGCCTAAGATATGTCCGCACCTGCGTGCACCCCCTTCGCGCCTGCATGTCCGCACCTGCGGAAATACCATCGCAGGTGCGAGACATCATAACCAGAATGGTTTAGCTGCTCTCAAAGCCCCAAACTCACCCGTTGGGCATCCGAAACAACCCCGAGGCCCCCGGGACCTCAACCAAACCTACCAACTGACCCTAATACCTT
Source organism: Nicotiana knightiana (assembly GCA_005239525.1). Taxonomy (NCBI): domain Eukaryota; kingdom Viridiplantae; phylum Streptophyta; class Magnoliopsida; order Solanales; family Solanaceae; genus Nicotiana; species Nicotiana knightiana. Next base: position 77,318 of record ML431410.1, read on the forward strand.
GTTCAAACTTGTTCGAGCCTTAAAACCACATCTCATAACATCAAAATCATCAATTATGCATAGATTCAAGCCTAAGAACTTATGAAATTTCTAGAATCCACATCCGATGCCGAAACACGTCAAAACTCATCCGAATGACCTCAAATTTTGCACATAGGTCACAAATAACATTACGGACCTGTTGTCGCTTTCGAAATTCCATTCCAAGTCCGATATCAAAATTTCACCTATCGGCCGAAATCGCCGGAGCATGGAGACGTGGAACACCGGATGAACCCCTGCTAGGCTGGGAGGCAGGGCTAGCTCATAAGCAACCTCCCCAACACGTCGCAACACCTCAAAAGGGCCAATAAATCTCGGACTCAGCTTGCCTTTCTTGCCGAACCTCATGACGCCCTTCATAGGCGATACCCAAAGAAAAACCTGATCACCAACCACAAATGCCAAGTCATGAACCTTCCGATCCGTATAGATCTTCTGCCTGGACTGAGCTGTGCGAAGTCTCTCCTGAATCACCTTCACCTTGTCCAGGGCATCCTGAACCAAGTCTGTACCTAACAATCGAGCCTTGCCCGGCTCAAACCATCCCACGGGAGACCTGCACCGCCTATACAAAGCCTCATACGGCACCATCTGAATGCTCGACTGGTAGCTATTGTTATAAGCAAATTCTGCAAGGGGCAAGTACCGATCCCATGACCCTCCAAAATCTATCACACAGGCACGGAGCATATCCTCTAGAATCTGAATCGTGCACTCGGACTGCCCGTCTGTCTGAGGGTGAAAAGTTGTACTCAACTCTGCCCTGGTGCCTAACTCCTACTGAACGGCTCTCCAGAACCGTGAAGTGAATTGTGTACCTCTATCTAAAATGATAGATACTGGAATACCGTGGAGGTGAACAATCTCTTTGATATAAATCTCAGCCATCCTCTCAGATGAATATTTAGTCAGCACTGGAATGAAATGGGCTGATTTGGTCAGCCGATCCACAATCACCCAAATAACATCATGCTTCCTCAAAGTCCGAGGAAGTTCGACCAAAAAGTCCATGGTGATCCGCTCCCACTTCCACTCTAGAAGCTCAATCTGCTGAAGTAACCCTCTCGGTCTCTGATGCTCACATTTGACTTGTTGACAGTTGAGACACTTGGCTACAAACTCCACTATATCCTTCTTCATCCTTCGCCGCCAATAGTGTTGTCTCAGATCCTGGTACATCTTCGCGGTGCCCGGATGGATGGAATACCGCGAACTATGGGCCTCCTCAAGAATCAACTGCCAAAGCCCATCCACGTTGGGCACACAAATACGGCCATGCATCCTCATCACCCCGTCATCTCCTATGGGCACATCCCTGTCATCATCCCGCCGGACTCTATCCTGAAGAACCAAAAGGTGGGGATCATCATACTGGCGCTCTCTGATACGGTCATGAAGGGAAGATCGAGCAACCACACAAGCTAATACCCGGCAAGGCTCAGAAAGATCCAATCTCACGAACTGACTGGATAAGGACTGAACATCTAAGGCTAGAGGCCTCTCAGCTCCATGAAGGTATGCCAAACTCCCCAAACTCTACGCCCGGTGACTCAAGGCGTCGACCACCACATTGGCCTTCCCGGGTGGTATAATATAGTGATGTCATAGTCCTTTAGCAACTCCAACCATCTACGCTGGCGCAAATTTAGATCCTTCTGCCTGAATATGTGTTGCAAACTCCGGTGATCCGTGAATATCTCAATGGGAAAACCATATAAATAATGACGCCATATCTTCAGGGCATGAACAATCGCTGCCAACTCGAGATCATGAACAGGGTAGTTTTTCTCATGAACCTTCAACTGTCTAGATGCGTAGGCAATCACCCTACTGTCATGCATCAACACCCATCCCAAGCCAATCATCGAAGCATCACAATAAACTATATAGGACCCGGAACCGGTAGGCAAAACCAACACAGGAGCTATAGTCAGGGCTGTCTTGAGCTTCCGAAAGCTCTCCTCACACTCCTCATTCCATATAAAAGATGCACCCTTCTGGGTCAGTCTGGCCATAGGCGCTGAAATGGATGAAAATCCCTCCACAAAACAGCGATAATACCCAGCCAAACCGAGGAAACTGCGGATCTCAGTAGCTGAGGACGGTCTTGGCCAACTCTGTACCGCCTCCACCTTCTTTGGATCTACCTTGATCCCATCCGAAGACACCACGTGGCCTAGGAATGCAACAAAATCAAGATAAAAATTCACACTTAGAAAACTTGGCATACAACTCCTTCTCCCTCAATGTCTGAAACACGGTCCTCAAGTGCTGCTCATGGTCCTCCTGGGACCGAGAATATACCAGAATGTCATAAATGAACACAATGACGAAAGTATCAAGATAAGGCCAAAATATGTTGTGCATCAGGTGCATGAAGGCTTTTGGGGCATTGGTCAGCCCAAATGACATAACGAGGAACTCATAGTGGCCATATCTGGTCCTAAAAGCAGTCTTCGGGATAACCGGCTCCCGAATCTTCAAATCATGATAACCCGAACACAGATCAATTTTGGAGAACACCCTAGCACCCTGTAACTGGTCAAATAGATCATCAATGCGAGGCAATGGGTACATGTTCTTCACTGTCACCTTATTCAGCTGCCGGTATACAATACACATACGGATCGAGCCATTATTTTTCTTCACAAATAATACCGGAGCGCCCCAAGGTGATACACTGGGCTGATGAATCCCTTTCCAAAAATCTCCTGTAACTGCTCTTTCAGCTCCTTCATTCAGGAGGAGCCATGCGATAAGGAGGAATGGAAATGGGCTGAGTGTCCGGCAACAAGTCAATGCTTAAATCAATGTCTCTATCGGGTGGCATACCCGGAAGATCAGCTAGAAATACATCAGAATAGTCCCTGACAACTGGAACTAACTCAACGATAGGGGTCTCAGCACTAACATCTCTCACATAAGCCAAATATGCATCACACCCCATTTCAACCATTCCCTGAGCCTTAAGAAAAGAAATGACTCGGCGAGGAGTATACTCTAAGGAAACTCTCCACTCTAACCTCAGTAATCCTGGCATAGCCAGCGTCACGGTGTTGGTGTGACAATCAAGAATAGCATAATAGGGAGACAGCCAGTTCATACCCAATATAACATCTAAATCTACCATACTGAGTCGTAGTAAATCAGCTCTGGTCTCAAAACCACTGATAGCAATCAAACATGACTGATATACGCGGTCCACAACAAGAGAATCTCCGACCGTAGTAGAAACATAGACAGGGGAACTCAAAGAATCCCGGGATATCCCCAAATGTGAAGCAAAATAGGAAGACACATATGAATATGTAGAGTCTGGGTCAAATAATACTGATCCATCCCTATGACAAACGGGAACAATACCCGTAATGACTGAATCTGAAGCAATGGCCTCGGACCGGGCCGTAAGAGCATAGTACCTGGCCTGGCCTGGCCTCCCCCTCTAGGGAGACCTCGACCTCCCCGACCTCCACCTCGAGCTGCCTGAGGTGGTGGGGTAGCAGCTGGGGCTGGAAGAATAGCTGAAGGACCTGGTGGAAGACGTGGAGCCTGATAAGTCTGAGGTGGTGCGCCGCTCCTCGCTCTTGGGCAATCTTTGATCATATGATGAGGGTCACCACACTCAAAACAACCCCTCGAAGGATGTGGCGGTCGCTGTTGACTCTGAACTGGACTGCTGGACTGGCCTGTGATAGAACCTCGATTAGGAGGCACCTGAGATACTGCTGGTGCATAATAAGGCTCTTGAGGTCTAGGAGTAGCTGGAATACCACTGGCTGCTGGGAGAGCTAAATGAACAGGGCGACTCACAAAATCCCTACCATAGCGTGCTGCTGGCGCACAAGCTCCTGAAAAATGACCAGTCTCTCGAGACCTCTTGGCCTCTCTCTCCTCCCTGTCCCGGATAACATATCTCAATCCTCCGGGCAATACTCACGGCCTGCTGGTAAGTAATATCGGTCTCCAGCTCTCTGTCCATGCTGGTCTGAATACTGGGGTGGAGTCCCTCAATAAAGCGTCGAACCCTCTCTCTGACAGTGACAACCAAAGCTGGTGCATGGCGAGCCAAATCGCTGAAACGGACTGCATACTCTGACACAGTCATGGCACCCTGGCGTAGCTGCTCAAACTCCGCACGCCAAGCATCCCTGAAGCTCTGAGGGACAAACTCAAGTAAGAACATCTCGGAAAACTGAGCCCAAGTAAGTGAAGCTGCCTCGTCCGGGCTACTAAGCTCAAAAGCACGCCACCACTGATAAGCTGCTCCCCTCAGCTGGAAAGCAGTGAAAGAAACTCCACTCGTGTCCACCAATACCTATAGTGCGGAGAATGCGATGACACCCCTCAAGAAAACCCAGGGCGTCATCCGAAGCTAGTCCGCTGAACTCAGGTGGGTGGTACTTCTTGTACCTCTCAAGTCGGAGCTGCTCTGCCTCAGGTCCTACTCTCATGTTGAGCTGGAGCTGCTGGGGGCATAGGAATATACTCTGGAACCTGCTTAATATGAACCCTCTGCTCAGGAGTACGGGCTGCGAGAGTCTGTGTCCCTCCTCCGGCCTAGGATGTAGCTGGAGCTATCGGGAGTAGACCCGCCTGAGACAGAGTACTGAAGGCACTCAAGAACTGAGCCAATGGCTCCTAGAGGTCTGGAGTAACAGTAGGGACCTCCTGTGCCCCTCTAACTGTAGCTGCTAGGGGCTCCTCTGCCTCTGCTCTAGCCGGTTCTCGAGTTGCACCGCGTGCTCGTCCCCTGCCCTGACCCCTGCCTCTGGTGGCTCTGACTGGGGGCTCAGGTGCCTGGTAATCAGTACGTCAGGTACGGGTACGAACCATCTGCAAGCAAGAATAGAATAGAGTTTAAGAATCTGATGACAGTAACTAGAACGATATGGAATTACAAAGAATTTGATTGTTCTTAACATTACATAGCCTCTCGAAGATAGATACGGACGTCTCCGCACCGATCTGCGAGACTCTAATAAACCGGCTTGTGACTTGTGACTCCTATGAACCTAGACGCTCTGATACCAACTTGTCACGACCCATTTTTCCCTCTTAAAGGATCGTGACAACACCTAGTCTCTACGACTAGGTAAGCCTAAAATTTGTGAAAAATGATAGAATCAATAAAATAAAGACAGAAAAGAACTCAAGTAGATATAACATAGCTGCTCAGCATATACACTTTCACTTCCCAAAACCCGGAATGTCACTATAGTCACAAGATCTGTACTAAATGTAGCTCTATATAATGAAACAGTGGGAAAATACATAAGTTTTCGATGCCTATACTAGAGTAGAAGAGGACTCGTGGGATTCTACGGACGCGGCAGAATTACCTCGCGGTCTCCTGGCAGCTACTAGAACGACTCCTAGCCACGATACTGGGTGCTGGTACCTGGATCTGCACATGGGGAAAACATGCGCAGGAAAGGGCGTGAGTACTCCACATTCGGTACTCCGTAAATGCCAAGCCTAACCCCAGTCAAGTAGTGACGAGGTCAGGTTGAGGCCCTACTGAGTTTTTAAAACAAGTCAATATACAATTTAAAATAGTGAAATATATATAATCAATGACAAACAAGATTAATGGAAACTCCCGGATCTCGGTTTGTAGTCCCAATTTAAATATGAAATGCAGTATAGGGGGAAAGCTCCCGGATCTCAGTCCGTAGTCCCAATTTAAATATGCAAAGCATAAGTAGACACAGTTTAATTAAACAGTCCAGGAAAACAACAGGCAAGAATAGAGTAAAGCTACCTAAGCATGGTGCAACAAGTAGCAAATAAGAGGAAATAAAGTAAGGACATGTAGGCATGCTTCCTCCTAAGCTAACTACTCAGTTAAGACAGGAAACAGTAATACAGGGATGAAAATGAGTGATTTCATGGAAGTAAAAATAGGATTTTAGCAACAATGACCCGTGTACGCCCTCGTCACCTCACGAACCCGGCATCCACGTAAACAAATCAGCATAAAAATACCTAAGGGGAAGTCCCCAACAAAGAATTAGGCAAGCCACTTACCTTGACTGCGCTAATCAACTCAATACCTCGCTCTTGCCATGAGTATCTGACTCCGGGTGGCCCAAATCTATTCAAATTGATTGCATGGTGTAAATATCACTTCAAGGGAACAAAATAGCTAATTATTTATAAGCTAATACGCGAAATTAGGAAATTCGCCATAAAAGTCCTCCGGGCCCACGTCTCAGAATCGAGTAAAATATATATTTGCCGAACACCCATTCGCTCATGAACCCACTCGAACAAGAATCAACAAGATCCAACGTCTACATCTCCCTAAATCCTAATATTTCTACTTGGGGAAATTTCATCCCAATTTCATGGTTTTTCATCCAATTTCATTGATTAGATTGAGGAAATTGATAGAGATTATTGATATACAAATGGATTAAGGTTAGAAAATGTTACCTATGATTCTCCTCTTCAAATCCCACAGAAAATCGCCAAGTTCCGAGCTTACAATCGATTTTGGAATTATGAATTTCAAACCCTCGGGTTTTTGGTATAACCAGCCCAGATGTTTCGCACCTGCGACACTGAGATCGCACCTGTGACACTGAGATCGCACCTGCGGAAACACAATCGCAGGTGCGGAAACTCATTAAACGACCTGGGGTCGCACCTGCGGTGGCTGAGTCGCAGGTGCGGCTCCGCACCAGCGGATACTCTTCCGCGCCTGTGAGTCGGGCCACCCTAAGCTACGTCCGCACCTGCGTGCACCCCCTTCGCGCCTGCATGTCCGCACCTGCGGAAATACCATCGCAGGTGCGAGACATCATAACCAGAATGGTTCAGCTGCTCTCAAAGCCCCAAACTCACCCGTTGGGCATCCAAAACAACCCCGCGGCCCCCGGGACCTCAACCAAACCTACCAACTGACCCTAATACCTTGTTCAAACTTGGACGAGCCTTAAAGACACATCTCATAACATCAAAATCATCAATTACGCATAGATTCAAGCCTAAGAACTTATGAAATTTCTAGAATCCACATCCGATGCCGAAACACGTCAAAACTCATCCGAATGACCTCAAATTTTGCACATAGGTCACAAATGACATTACGGACCTGTTTTCGCTTTTGTAATTCCATTTCGAGTCCAATATCAAAATTTCACCTATCGGCCGAAATCGCCGAAATTCTAACTTTCGCCAATTCAAGCCTAAATCCACAACCGACCTCGAAAACACATCTCGAACACGCTCCAATCCCCGAAATCACCCAACGGAGCTAAGGGAGTCGACAGAATTATATTCTGGATCTGTCTTCACACCGCTCTAGCTACGGCCAAATTTCTAAAACTAAATTCCACATTTATGGACTATGTGTCCAAAATCACCCCGGATTTCATCACTCAATACTCCGACAAGTTCCAATAACATAAATAGACATGGGAGAAGCGGTTAATAGGGGATCGGGGTGCTAATTCTTAAAACGACCGACCGGGTCGTTACACTACATTACGATCCAAAGAAAGACCTACCGGCCAATCTTTGTGGATGACAAATAAAGTGTGTGGTGAAAGTATGATCTTCCTGCATCATGGGTAGTAACTTGTTCCCAGCACAAAGAGAGAAAATGATAAAATGAGAGAGCCTTATCGGTGAAAACCCTCATGGGCACCGTAAGGCGGCGGTGAGTTGAGAAAAAGAGCAAAATGAGAAAGGCTTGATGGTGAAAACCCTTCAAGGCACTACAAATCGACTAAGGATTGTGGATCAAATAGGACAATTGGAGCGCTGAAGCCCAGTTTCACAACTTAGAGGCATAACAAGAGTTGAAGATTATACTCGCTGGATAAATCAGGCCGCTTAATCCAAAATTCATGTCATGGTCAGTGGAGATGGCCTTCAAATCAGATTAGTTTCTACTTTGTTATTTTTCCTAGGTAAACGTTTTTTCTTGTTAGATACCATTTCTTCTTGTTTTTCTCCTTATTTTGTTCCTCTTGTTTTGTTTGAGTCCCTTTTGAGTCCTCGTTTTTGTCGAAACAAGTGAGAAATGACTTCAAAATATGCTACCACCTTTTTAATCACACGAAGCCAATGTCTGCCAAGCACATCAAATTGGCATAAGACGCATGAGAATAGTGTGTACATTGAGTTGGTGATAATAGATGTTCTTTGGGATTGATGTAAAATGCAAAGATTTGGTGAATGTTAGAACATGAGTGCAATGCATCAGGCATATGATATTGGATTTGAACAAATCAGGAATATTTCTTGTGATAAGGGTTGTTCGAAAAAGCGGTCGGCCGATAACAAACATTGTCTTCCAAGTTGAAGTCCAAGTTGATCGTGACAAGTGCAAAAGAAATCGCCCTCGTAATCAAGGTCACAAACTAACCACCATGTTTTAAACTCACAAGTTTTCTTTGTCTGAAATAGGGATGAAGGCTATGTTCATATCAAAGCTTGGAATCTTGAATTTTTCAGGTGTAATGCCCCAATTCTGCTTATGCAAAAATCACACATCATCCCTAGGAGACGCACTTCCTAGTCTGGGTCTTTCAGGTTATATTTTTCTTTTTGCTTTAGGAGACGCACTTTCTAAATTGAGATTTTACCCCAAGGAAACGCACTTCCTAGTTTTGGGTCATTTAAGTTCATTCCTAGGAGATGCACTTCCTAGTTTGAGTCATTAAAGTTTCACCCCTAGGAGACGTACTTCCTAGTGAGGGTCTTTCAGGTTATGTTTTTGTTTTAGGAAAAGCACTTCCTAAATTGAGATTTTACCCCTAGGAGACGCACTTCCTAGTTTTGGGTCATTTAAGTTCATTCCTAGGAGATGCACTTCCTAGTTTGAGTCATTAAAGTTTCACCCCTAGGAGACGTACTTCCTAGTCAGGGTCTTTCAGGTTATGTTTTTGTTTTAGGAAAAGCACTTCCTAAATTGAGATTTTACCCCTAGGAGACGCACTTCCTAGTCCAGGTCTTTCAAGTTATATTTTTGTTTTAGGAAACGCACTTCCTAAATTGAGATCTTACCCGTAGGAGACGCACTTCCTAGTTAGGGTCATTTAAGTTCATTTTAGGAGACACACTTCCTAGTTTGAGTCATTGAAGTTTCACCCCCTAGGAGACGCACTGCCTAGTTTTGGGTCATTTAAGTTCATTCCTAGGAGACGCACTTCCTATGAGTCATTGAAGTTTCATCCCTAGGAGACGCACTTCCTAGTTTGGGTCTTTCAGGTTATGTTTTTGTTTTAGGCGATGCACTTTCTAAATTGAGATTTTACCCCTAGGAGACGCACTTCCTAGTTTGAGTCATTCGAGTTTCATTCCTAGAAGACGCACTTTCTAGTTTGAGTCATTGAATTTTCACCCCTAGGAGACGCACTTCCTAGTCTGGGTCTTTCAGGATATACGTTTAGGAGATGCACTTCCTAAATTGAGATTTCACCCCTAGGAGACGCACTTACTAGTTTGATTCATTCAAGTTTCACCCGTAGAAGACGCACTTCCTAATCTGGCTCTTTCAGGTTATTCTTTTAGGAGACGCACTTCCTAAATTGAGATTTCACCCCTAGGAGACGCACTTCCTAGTTTGGGTCATTCAGGTTTTATTTTTAGCAGATGCATTTGCTAGTCAATTTTTTTGGTTTTACTCACAAGAGACGCACATCCTAGTCGAGTCTTCAATTTTACTCTCATCATTGCATCAATAGCATAAGTGATTTACAGTTTTGCTAACAGCTCACAAATCTTCCTAGTGCAAATTGGGGCAGAAAATTTTGTTTGCTTTGTTGTTTTGATTGCAGGCACCCACCTAGAGAACGAGGAAATTAATTTTAGAGTTATTTTAATTTTCAAGTCAGTAACAGGCGCCCATCTGGAGAACGAGAGAATTCATTTCAGAGTTACTTTCAATTTTCAAATTCAAGAGGCATCAGGAGCCCGCTTGTAGAACAGGGTCAACTTTCAATTTTCAAGTTCAAGTGAGTGAAGCATCAGGAGCCCGCCTAAAGAACATGGTCAATTTTCAATTTCCAAGTTCAAGTCAGAGAAGCATCAGGAGCCTGTCTGAAGAACAGGGTCAATTTTCAGCTTCATATTGATGGATCAAGTAGAGATTCAAGGGATATTCGAGACAAGAAGTGAATAGGATCTTGTATCTTTCTTTTATTTTTGTAGTAAGTTTTCCTTTTATTTTTTATGTAATGGCAGGAACCGTGGACCGAAACCTCGACAGCACCTCAATCGGCTCTCCACCTCGGTATACTCCTTCGCTCTTCTCACTTTTGAACTACACGTGGCCTGATTCCTTTATAGCCAAGGATATGTAGGCGGCTCAGATACCAGGGCTCGGTCACATTTCTCCTTTCTTTTAGTTTTAGGTCTCTCTAAACAAGGGGCGGGTCAAAAAACATGTCTCGTCGTTCTTTGTTTGAAAACTTTTCGTGTTTCCAGTCAAAGAGGGGCAGCTGTAGATATGTAATTTTTTACCCTCCCCGAGATTTTACACATTTTAGCGTTTAACTATTTAGTTTAGGTCTAATATCGCTATTTTAACTAGTTTTGAATCTTTTACTTTATTTTATTACCAAAAATGAAAATTTCAAATATAGTTTCATTAATGTTTTGTAGTCATACTATTTTACTAGGATTTTTATTTTTTATATAATAATGAGAGAGGTTCATTTTTAGTCTTTGGCCCAATTTTAAATCCCAATAAGACCTAGCCCATACCCCCACTTCCCTAAAAAAAAGAGACCTAACTCTAAAATCAGCAGCAGCAACACCCCTAAAAAACAGTTGACTCCCCTTCTTCATCTAGGCCGCAACTCGACTCGCCGGAAAAAAAATCAAACACGGCCACCCTCACTCATCTCCCAACCCACCAGCCGCACACCCGACCCTCGCTGCTGTCATGCATTTCCGCCTCCTCCTCGCCTTCAAATCTCAAGATCTCATATTCACAAACTACTTTTCCTAAAGTTATGGAATCTCTCGACAGTACAACGTGGAGGAGGTACTCATATCCCAAACAACAACACCCATGAAGCATTTCCATCATCTTTCAACAAATTCAAACCATGGTGTTGTCTTGTTTCTAAATCTACTGTCACATAAGGTTCTTCTTCATTTGTCGTAACATAAGCTTCTTCATCTCCTTTCGTTTTTATTTTCTACCATTAGATCTGCCACCATAATAGCTTATCTTCTCCATTTAATTTCAAATACCACAAAGACGTGAAGTTTTCGAGCCAGAGATTTTAGTTAGTTTACAATCATAAAATTTTGGGTTGATTCGAAGTTGCCAACCGAGGTCTCCGTCGTGTGTTCAATTGCTCGTTCAAAGATTTGCTGATGATTCATTATTGAGAGTTCTTTAGTTAATCCGGATTTGAAAGATTTCAACAAGAGGTCCATTTTTCTTCTTCTTATTTTTGGTTGTGATAACTCTACATGCTTGTCTCTGATTGTTATCATGTTTTTGGTGTTTAATGTGATGAATGTGCTTGAATTTCTTTTATTCGCTTAATACACTTAGTGATAACAGTAGAGTATAGGATTTTCTATTTTTAATTACTTTAAGGGCTTTCAATTAATGATGAATCCTTACAGCTTATGTAAAAATTAATATGGTGTTGGTTTCCAGATATACGGGTTGGGTTTGAATTGATTTTAGCAACTAAAAGGCTAATGGGAACTAATTGAGGCTTAGGTTCTCTTTTTGGGCTACGATATTTGGTCTAAAAATAAGACTTGGAGTTTTAGACTTGATTTTAGGCTATTGGACTTAGATAACTTTTCTTGCTTTTATTGTTGTTTTGATTACTTAATCTTTAGGAGCATGCGTAGGCCGACCACACTTGGGTTGGCAAACGTTAGGTATTTTCTGTTATTTTGTTTGAGGTAAGAGATCGTTCCTTTTAGTTCATATTCAGGGGAATGCCCTGAAGAGTTTGTATATATTTTTATCCGGAGTATGCCCCGAAGTATTTGTATTTGGAGGTCGAAAGTAGAACTCGTAGTATTTATTTTTTATTTTTCTTTTAGTATGTGGGGGACGACCTCGAGCCTCTTGTGTGCTTATTTTTCTTTTCTGTGTTCATTTCTACCTCAATTTGAATATATTCAAAGCCAACTAGATCGAGTACGCAACCATGATTTTCACGGGACTCGGGGAATTCCTAACACCTTCTCCCCGAGTCAAATGAACCCCCTCACCTAGAACTCTGGTACAGACTTAGTTTTGGAGTCCAAAGTGTTTTAAAAGAAAAAGTTATTTCTAAAAAAATGGTGACCTGATACACCGAAACCAAATGTCAGGTGGCGACTCTAAAAAATTCTTTTGAACACGATTCTTTGTCACTTTCAATTTGAAAACCCTTTTGAGCCTTACAAAATCTTTTTATTTATTTTTAAGAGTGGTTAGTGAGGTTGTGAAAAAAGGTGTGACACAAATCCAAGATAATCTTCTCAAAGAACTGTCCTAGTAACCTAAAAAATTCCATTTCCAACATCCTCGATATCAAAATCAGTGACACTTTGGGAAATACCTAGGTTTCCCAATCCTAACAAACAAACCCAGATCTACTGATTATGCTTTCATTCTGAATAATCTCTATAAAAGACTCACTAGTTGGAAAACTCAATTCCTGTCACTTGCAGGAAGAGCTGCACGGACTCAAACAACTATGAATGCCTTACCTAATCCTGTTATGCAATTCACGATGCTGCCCACAAAAAATCACCGCCAAATTGACAAAATTCAACGTGACTTCTTGTGGGGCAGTAGCCCTAACTCCAGAAAAATACACTACATCAAATGGGACATTGCCTCTCTTCCAAAAGATGCTGGGGTCTTGGAATAAGGAAATCTGCTAATAAAAACACTATCGCTCTTACAAGTCTCACATGGCGATTCTTTAGCAACTCCTCCGCTATTTGGGCAAAAATTATCAAATCCAAATATACTGGTCGATACTCCCATAACTCTCACTCCTTCATATGGAGTAACATCCTTAAAGGATGGACAATTTGTAAAAATGCCATTTCCTGGCACATAGGAGATGGTGCCAACATTGATTTATGGCATGCAAACTGGCTTCCTTGCACCAAAAACCTTCGTAGTATGATTCAGGGGCCCCTATCCTCTACTAACCTAAATCTCAAACTTTCAAACATTCTTAGTAATAATACTTGGGATTTGTCAAAGCTCTCTTGTGAACTCCCATCCCACATCTCACTAGAAATACACTATCTTCTCCTGCTAACGACTATCACCACACTGATACCCCAATATGGGGTCCCAACATAGATGGAGTCTTCAACACGAAGTTTGTCTACCCCTACTAAAGCTTAGTAACACCCAAAACCAAACAAAAAAATTTGCATGGCTTTGGAAACTAAAACCTTGGAATAAGATTAAATACTTCCTCTGGCAATGCTACCATGATCTCTTACCTACTAAAAGCTACCTAGCTTATATTGGGATTAATACTCCCTTACACTGCCCAGTTTGTAGCAACATAGAGGAAACACCACAACACATTTTCCTTTTCTGTCCAATAGCTAAGCACCTATGGGATGAACTAGGTGTTAACACGCAAATTATTGACACCCATAATGCCCATTGGCTAGATAACCTCTACAAATACAACCGCCAACCAATTGTCGCTCTCTAACCTGGAATTGCCTATTTTCCTTTGCTCTTTGGCTGCTCTGGTTAAACAGGAATAAAAACACCTTTCACAACCTTTGTAATACTGTTACTAGCTAGACTGTTATCTCAAGAGCCATGGAATACCTCCATTGTAACAATATCAATTGTAACAAAGCAGATAGGTCCCTAATAGTTACTACCAAATGGGAACCTCCCACCATACATCAAGTAAAATTAAGCATAGACAGAGCTTTTACAGGTAGGTGCAATCAAGGAGGGATAGGAGGCGTATTTAGAAGCTCAAATGGGACTTGATTTCTGGGATTTAGTAAAAAGAGTTATGGCCCCACCCCACTATACATGGAACTTGAGGCATTATGCTACAGTTTAAACCTAGCAATAGCCTATAACTTGACAGCCTCCAAGTGGAAACGGATTCCACCTCTATACCATCAATAATCGAAACTAATAATTATCCAACATACAATGCAATTCTCTTCACTTGCAGTTACTTGCTGAAGATGTTGGGGAATCCACCAATCCTACACAATATCCGTGCAGGCAACAAGGTCGCTCATGCACTAACACATCATGGAGTCCAGCAAGCCACTGTCTACTATAGCCAGTTACTTTCAGATGCCTCAGACTTCTTAAGAGATGTTGTAGAAACTGATAAAGAAGGGATTAGCACTACTAGGACTAGTACTACTAATGTTGTTGTATTAAATAATTTGGCTATACTGGGAAACTCTGTTATATCTTCTTTTGGTTCTGACTATATTATCCCACCCTCTTCTTCTACCAATGGGAGGACTGGGCTATGTAACCAGACTAGTTAATTGATAAATAAAATCTTTTATTACCAAAAAAAAAAATCCTAGGTGCTAGGTGGAGTTTTCATTTCTGCCTCTCACGTCAAAGCCAGTGAGGATTTGAAGAAGCAGCTTAGGTCAAAAACATCAAAACTATGTTATACAGAAAGAGGAATAGATCAAATCATGATCGCGGAGAGCTTGAAGCTAAAGATGATAGATATGTATTTAAACTACTACATTTTTACACTATTTCTAGTTTGAGCTCAACAAATGCAATAAATATTTACATGACCCATTTAAGGTGAGACTTGGAGAGGTTTAGTGGAGGAGTTGACGAGTCTATATGTATCTCCTAATATCAACCTCGATGCCTAGAATATTGTTACATCCCAACAGATCTATGGACATTAATATCGATCCAATGTATATTGTTAGTGTTCATACACAATCTTCAGCACCAGTGTAACTTCATCTCCAGCAACTCTTGGTTAGTTGCTTCCTGCAATTGGCAGTAAAACCTTTCAAACACTTGGCATTCCTAAAACTACGTACTTGATTACATTACTCGTAAAGTAAAGAAAGAAAAAGGCATGAAGAAGGGCAATTTTGAGGCAGAATTAGAGTAGCTATTATGTACTTCAACAATCTACAGCCAGCCAGCCAGGGCATAGTGTAAGTACAATATCTTGTTGTTTTCGTCCTACTCCCACCTTTTTATTACATTTAATATAACAAAACAATTGTAAGTATCCGGTTTAGACAGAGGACACAATCTCCTCTATTCTAAAACAAAAATAGACTTCTATTTTTGGACATCTTAAAGTAATCTCTACATCTAAACCTGTATATTTCACTAGTGAAATTAGATCTGACCTAGTTTTACACTTCCAAACTTCCTCTTCCCCCTTCCAATGTAACGGGTATTTCCTCTATTTCAATTTAGATGACATTTTACTTATTAGTCCGTTCCAAAAAGAATGACATATTTTTATAACTGAAAATAATTCAACTTTAAACTTTTTATTTTATCCATTTGATCCTTAACGAGAAGCTTTTATAACCACACAAACCCCATAAAATTTTTACCCCTTAAGTTTTTAAGACCACAAGTTTCAAAAGTGTCCCTCTTTTCTATTAAACTATGTACCTAGTCAAACTAACTCGTCTAAATTGAAACCGAAGGAGTATAAATATAAAAAACTTACGCCTTCGCCCTCATTTTTTCCACACTTCACATAATTTTTCCACATCTTTGTCAAGTTACTGAAGCTACAAAAAACATCAGAACAAAAAGATAATCATCACACCTGTTGAGGTTCTATGCACAAAGGCGACGATCTCATGTATGTACAAACTACCAGATAATGAAGTTGGTCGTGGAACTACAAGATTAATTCCTCAAGCCTAAGTTTGTCGTTGCCAAGCGCATCATCTGTGTATTAGCCATGCTAGACTGATGATAGAACCCAAGATGGGAAGAAATTAAGTAAATTGTACAAAATGGTGGTAAAATAAGAAAAGATATACACAGCAAAATGAGCATAAGGTATACCACCTCCTGCAAACTGTTCTGAACACCAAAAGAACTTTGAGCAACTGCTGGCCTAAAATACATTAATCCCTACAAGAGAGTACAACGATAATCTGATATCAGGAGTAAATGGAACAGCAAGAATTGGCAATATGAATTATTTAGTTGAAGGTTACCCATCCATAGACATAGAAAAGGTTGATCTTACACTAAGATAGCTTTTGGATTTATTCAATTGAAGCAGTTGTGTATTAAATTGTCCATAGAAAAGGACAAAGCCAACCAAGTTAGTTTGAGACAACACTAGAAATCATAGAATACAACAGTGCTTGGAGTTATAAAATTAATCACCAGCTCCGACATGTTTCCTTGAATCAATTGGCGGCTTCTATAGTAGCCATCTGGAGTTGGAAATCTAGCATTTATTTGGCCCTAATATATATCATAGAATTCGGATCCCAAAACTAATGATTCTAAATTTATAATACTCCTCATGTTCCATTTTATATGGCACACTTTCAATTTTAAGTTGTTCAAAAAAGAATGTGACTTTTTTTATATTTGAAGACAACTTTAAACTTCTTTTTTTACCCTAACATGCATTTATAGCCACAAAAATGCCATGGCATGATTAATTAAAAGCACTGCACACACTAACATACTTTTATAGCCACATAAATGCCATGACATGATTAATTATAAACACTGCTCGCTCAAACACTGGCACATAAAATGAAATGAAGGGAGTGGTGATTAATTATAAGACACTTGTTATTTAGCTCTCCCCATACAACACTAAAAATTATAAGCAAAAATCACCACACCATTGGCTGCATGGCTGAATGTGATTGAAAAGGATAATCAACAGTCGGTTCTCTCAAACTTGATTGCCCCTGCAACATATATATGGAATACTAATCAACCAATAGTTCCGTCTTAGGTGCACGCACGTTTATGTAATGATATGATAGAAAATAACCATCTGTTGCCATCTACTGTTTATCCCCACGGATATTATCTTTTGTTCAGTATATACCTAAAATATAAGGACAAACTCAATTAACACTTAGTAACTTGCATATGAGAATTAGAAAGAAGATCAATAACTTACTACCTTCTCTTTTCTTGCTATGTTCTTTCCGTTACTCTTGATTGGGTTGTTACTATCTATGACTACTTGATTTGGGGGAAAAAAGGTTCTGACTCAATTAAACTTGAATCATTCACAGCCTCACATCTTCTCAGAAAATTTTCCACCACATTGAATATAATATATAACTCTCTTGAGATAGTGACCCTTCATCACCTAGCTCAAATGCCCTTTGACATAGATCATTATATCGTTGAACTCTAGAATCAACCAAATTTACTTCTCTCGTCTTCTCTCTACTCTTTGCACCTTAGTGCAGCGACTTAAAATATATTTAGAAGGGATGTTATGCACACCAGCCATTTGAAGAATTATCATCACGTGTCTACAAAGAAATCCATTGTACTCAAACAAATGACAAGAACATGAAACATCAGATGTCTTCTCACTCCATACAACAACGAATTCTTGATTTTCTTCAAAATCGTGGACTCTATATGTGGAAGTTGCATCATCATCACTTTCTTTTTTAGGGTGACATGCAACCACTCCCAAAACCTCAAGCATAACTTATGCATCTCCCTCATCTAAAGCCAAAGATTGAGGACTTCTATTTGTGCCAACATTATTTTGCTTCTCAACTTTCTTCATCACACCAGATTGCTTAGACATTGTCACATAAGTCTTTTTCGTCCTCACACCGATAGAATGAAATGCATATGCACCATTCTTACCCAAATCAGTGTTCCTATGACCTCAACGGTAGTTGGTCCAATCTGGATATATCTCATGGTTATGCTCTTTGACAAAAGTACAGATAATCCACCTTCCATCAGACCTTCTCTTTACATGCAAGCAAGCCTTACAATCTGTTTTTGACCAAGACCTGTTTATTCTATCCTTTTTTCTCCTCGCAGGAATACTTCCTGCACCATCGGCACTTGGAACAGGTTCTATAACAGACTAAGAAGGTTCTCGCTTACTTCCATACCTACTGCAAACAAATTTTGCATCAATAAATTCTCCAGAAATTCTTGATCGAAGGCTAGCCTTTATTATTGAGGAAAATCCAATGGACTTAGCATATTCTTTGTAGAACGAAAAGGCATTGATCACGCTCAACTATGTCTAATAAAAGATTAAGCGGACGTTGCAAATATAATTCGGGGTATTATGCCCAGAGTCAATCCCACAGGGAATTTACGTATCAAGCAAGTTGTTAGAATACTCAATTGTCACTTGATGTCATTTAAATTACTAAAACTAAAGATTAACTACGCTAAGGTGTAAAATATTGTAATAAAGATCTAAGGTTATGGTTTCCCCCGTCGGTGAATTTACTTCTCGGATACTTCATATAGCTTGATTAGTTGTTTCTATCAATCATGAACACTCTATCTACCATAAATCTCTCTCAAGTAATTATGATAATTTACTAGACGCACTCTCTCAAGTTACGCTAGCTAGATTGCATTACAGTTCACTTTAGATTGCACCCGAGGTATCGTTATCTCTAATCCAACCTCTAAACCCTCGGTTATGACTTTC
>ML431410.1:98247-108910 GCA_005239525.1 Nicotiana knightiana
TCTAAGTTGTGTTTTTGGGGTCTATTTATAAGTTTAGGACAAACCCTAAACGTGTAGGAGACTTCTATTTCAACCGGGAAACACTTAAACTCGTCAAAACTCGAAATTGACCAGAACCAGGAAACCAGGCGTTTTGGCTCTAAGGCTTGGATAAGGCCAGGTCAGGCCTGGCTTTAGGAGGCAAACGCCCCCCTAACGCCAAGGCCAGCCTGGCTTTAGGAGGCAAACGCCTGGATAAGGCCAGGGTGTTCCCTCTTCGCCTCTCAAGCGTATTTTCGACGTATTTGCATCCATTTAGCTCGGTTTCCATCTCCAATTCACCTACACATGAAATAAACTCCATTAAGCACATAAAAAGTGTATTTTTATCATTAATACGCATAAACTGTAAGGGATATAACATGTTAAACTATGAATTCTAGTCTCGCATCAGGCATCCTCCTTCGAATCGAATTCCATACCATCATGAGGCTCCAAACTCCTATAGCAATTCACAGCCATAGAATCAGCATTCGGCAATACATAGGCACCACTAGATGTTCCTTCATTCCAACTAGTTCCTGCATTCTCTCTGTCCAGGGCAAACACTCTTTGAAACAGTGACAGTAGCTCCATCTGTACCGGAAAGTTCTCCTATTCCATGTTCAATATAAGTATGGCGCACGCAGTCTTCTTTCTCCTTGTGATGATCGCTTGATGGATGCTCAAGGTCAATAACCATTGAGGTAAGACGTGTTCACCTCCAATCCAGATATAGTCAACCTTGTGCCTGAAAACACGTTCGTTCATAATTGGTCGCTATTTTGTCTAATAGAGGTAAATTCTAGTCAATTCATCTGCAAATTATAAGTTTTTGTTTTTACTTGAGAAAGAAAAGATTCATCCAATAAATACGGTTTCTGAAACATTATTGTTGAAGCACGGCAACATAGGTCTCAGGTGTGCATTGTAAAGTAATATGCACGAAAGACAAAGGAACAATATTAGCGATTGAGTGTCTAAAATTACACTTGCAAAGATTATTCACATATTTATGAAAGGCCAATGTTGTTATTTTAAGATGGCAGAAGATGGCAGATTTTTCAGGCTTCATAAGGCTGGCAAGAAAACAACTTAATCTCCACAAGTCCTCCACTCTTTTCTACTTTTTCTGCAAAGTTCAGGATATTTACTTAATATTGTCAAAATGTACCTAATATAATAATACCTTCACACATTTGATGTTCCTACTGGTTACACTATGCTCAAGTGAAGGAAGCTGAAAGGTTTCCAACTTTCATGCAAAACCAAAATTGAAATAGTCTTATTGGACTAAAATAATGCTCCTATTAGTAATTTATTTTAGCTAATGTTTTGTATGAGCTAAGGGCAGTATGGATGTTGTTATAGCTCCATACAGCTTTTGTATGGGTTGGCACCCATCAGGTCCCTTCAAAAATATATTGAGAGATGTAAAAAAAACGGGGAAAATCCAACTAACTTTTCCATATACCATTTAATGTGTGCCAAATGGGCCACCAAACGACTTTCGGAGGCGAATGTAGCGTTTCAGCAACGGGTTCAGCTGAACACATAATTTTTTATGCGGAGTAAAAATTTATTAAAATTGCAAAAAGGTAGATATGAACTCATAACTTTAAAAATATAATGGGTTCAATGCCAAAAACTTTAAAGTTGAACCCATACGATTTAAATCCTGAATCCGTCTCTGACGACTTCTGTCACACCTCCTTTTTTTCGCCAGGAATAGGGGGATAGGCAATTTTTCATTAAAGTGACAATAACCGAACGGGATTATTTATTCAAATTCAGAGTCGCCACTTGGAATAATTTATGGTGTCCCAAGTCACCGGTTTAAAATCCCAAATCGAGGAAGTTTGACTCTGTTTTACAGTTCGCGAAGCACAGAAATCCGGATAAGAAATTCTGTTAAACCGGGAGAAGGTGTTAAGCATTCTCTGGTTCCGTGGTTTTAACACGGTCGCTCAATCATCAATAATTGGCTAAATTATCTGTTTTAATACATGTTTTAAACCTATTATGCATTTTAACCTCTTTACTTTTTAGCCGCTTTTAAATATTTTAAACAATTAAGGAGTATTTAAACGAGTCGCAGTGTCGCGCACTTGTTATTTTGTACACATCGTGAATCATATCAGGGGAACCGTACCCACGATTCTACAACATGTTTATTTTAATTATTAGAAATTAGGGATCGAGTCACGCCAGCATGCACTCGAATTTTGGAATTACGTATCTATGACTATGCCACGGGAACCGTACCCATAATCACGATAATTTATTATTTATTAAATGCTCCTAAAGCAAAATACAATGCTCACAAGTTGATTTCCTAATTTGATGTTTAATTTTAAGAGGTCCGTGATTTATGAAAATTGTTTGAACAAGTCGCGATGTCGCAAACTCGTTTGCTTTGGTGCACATTGAGAATCACGCCACGGGAACCGTACCCGTGATGTACAACATGCTTATTTTATTATTGTTCAAAGTTGTGATCGGGTCACATAAAATGCATATCCGAATGAAATTTACGTATCGTGACCATGCCACGGAAACCATATCATGACCATGATGATTTATTTACGCGTTTAAAGCAAACTACGATATTTATTAATTATTTATATTTCCTAATAGAATCGTTGAAGCATAGATTTAATTGCTTTATATTGTCCAAGAAATCAACACGTCAAAATGGTTTCACATGTTAATTTTTACAGAATAAATCAAACAGAAACTTATGCTTCTTTCAAACAAATAAACAATTCCTTCTTCCTTACATTTTTAGCCAATGAATCCATCCATAAACAAACAGAAGTTATAAAATTGTCAACCTAACCAAACAACTAAACAAGATCTTATTATCAAAAAAAAATCTCACGGAAAAGGAAAAGGAAAAAAAAAATTGACGTACTCCTTTGGCCTACCAAACCTTTCACAAATTCTTATCTGCTTTATTCTATTTTTAGGACAGATTTAAGAGAAATATTTTTAAAAAAAAAAAAAAAAGAACTCATTCAATGTAAAAAGAAGATTAAATCAAACACTGAATCCAATAGGTGTGACCGTAACTTTATGCCACTCCATTCCATACTCCATTGAAG
The DNA here is from genome assembly GCA_005239525.1 of Nicotiana knightiana. Classification (NCBI taxonomy): domain Eukaryota; kingdom Viridiplantae; phylum Streptophyta; class Magnoliopsida; order Solanales; family Solanaceae; genus Nicotiana; species Nicotiana knightiana. Next base: position 101,370 of record ML431410.1, read on the forward strand.
CTTTGAGTATTTGACCTTTGCCACTTTAATTTTCTCTTTAGGTTTTTACTATCTTCAATTTCAGTATGAACGATAAGACAAGAAGAAGAAACTCACATGAAACTGAATGAGCTATATTTCACCATTTCTCAACCACTATAAACATCTGAAGATTTATCAATAGTAGGAATCGTACCTTTACAAGCAAAGAAGAAAAACAAAGGTTAGCTCAGCAATTTGAAATGGAAAAATCCAGCAGCAAAACAGCAGCAACAGCTCTGGAGCTGAAGATATTTTTTTTGTAAATGGGGAACTTCAACATACTGGGATGAAGTTCCCAAGTTATAATGACAACAACTTTAGCTGAAGTTTTGTCTTTGTAACTGGGGAACTTCAGCCCCGTATGCTGAAGTTGTTGTCTTTATAACTTGGAAACTTCAGCTCTAGAGCTGAAGTTTTGTCTTTGTAACTGGGGAACTTCAGCCCCGTATGCTGAAGTTTTGTCTTTATAACGGGCGAACTTCAGCTTAACTGGTGAACTTCAGCTCAGCAAGGGAAAGAGGAGCTGAAGTTATTTAAAAAGTGGGTACAAGTTAAAAGTTTTCAAAAAAGCGGGTATAGGTTAAATGGGGGTGACCAAATAGGGTGTCCCGCGCAATTTTTACTTTTATAGTTATGGGCTAGGGTTATATTGAAGGGGTAATGGGTATTGGGCTAGTTTAGAGATGGGTTGGGGTGGGTGTTGCAAGATTGAGCTGCTGGCCTATTTTGAAAATAGCCTTTTATTTCCTTTCTTTTCATTTCCAAGAATAACCAATTTATCTAACACTCCTAATTCAGACTAATTTTGTAAAATTAACCTAATGACCTAATTAATAAAACTAAGCTAATGTAACGATCCGGTCGGTCGTTTTGATATCTAGCGCGTCGTTCAGCGAATTGAAGTCGTGAGCAGTTTCATTTCAGGTATTATGACTCGTGCGTATGGTCGTGATTGAAATTCGGGAAGTTCGGAGTCAAATTGGAATGAAAATTCTCATTTCAAAAGCCTTAAGTTGGAGAAATGGACAAAGATTGGAATTTTGAGTAAACGACCTCCGAATCAGGATTTAATGGTTCCTGCAGGTTCGTATGATGATTTAAGACTTAGGCATATGTCCGGATCGGGTTTTGGATAACCTGTGACCGTTTCGGCGTATATTATGGAAGATAACATTTTAGAAGAATTTCATAAATTTGGATTGTAAGGAATTTCAGTGTTATAGATGTCCGCTTGGGATTCCGAGTCTGGGAATAACTTCGTACGGTGATTCTCGAGTTGGGAGCGCGATCAGAATTGAATTCGGATGTCCGTAGGTTATTTTGAAGTCATTTGGCTAAATATAGAAATTTAAAGGTTTTTTAGAAATCCGACCAGAAGTGAAAATTTTGATATCGGGGTCGGAATACGATTCCGGAAGTTGGAGCAGGTCAGTAATGTCGAATATGACTTGTGTTCAAAATTTAGGGTCAATCGGACGTGATTTGATAGGTTTCGGCATCGGGTGTAGAAGTTGGAAATTTCAAAGTTCATAAAGATTGAATTTGAGTGTGATTCGTGATTTTGGCGTTGTTTGATGTGATTTGAGGCCCCGAGCAAGTCCGTGGGATGTTATGGGGCTGATTCGTGTGATTGGACGGGGTCCCGAGGGCCTTGGGTGTGTTTCGGGGTGGTTCCGGGTTGTTTTCAAGTGTTTAGCTGCTGCTATTTTCTGGTGTTTCGGGGATTCAGTGCGATCGCAGCCCTAGTTGTGCGATCGCGGAGAAAGAATTTGAGGGGCTAGAATTTTGTCATGTGCGATTGCATAGGGTAGTTGTGCGATCGCACAGAAGGAAAAGTTGAGGCTGCAGGGAATTGCCCTGTGCGACCGCAGGGGTTGTTGTGTGATCGCACAAGGGTGTGTTTAGGGGCTTCAGGGACTTGGCCTGTGCAAACGCGGGAGAGGGCATGCGAACACACAGGAGGAAATCTGGGGCAGCAAAGCATTTCATGCGATCGCATAGAGGGTTTTTCTGGGGCAGTGTGATCTTTTAAACGGGATTTTGGCCATTTCCTTCATTTGTTTCATTAATGTGGGCGATTTTGAGCAGCTTCAAGAGGGGTTTTCCACCAAGCATCACTAGTTTTGGGGGCGTTATGCGTCCATTGGAGTCGTCGGAAGGGTTTGGAAGCCGGTTATGGAATTTCGGAGCGAGGTAAGTCTTCTTTCTAACTTTGTGAGGGGGAATTGTCCCCATAGATGAACTAAATGAATACATGCTATTATTTGCGGGGGCTATGTAGGCACGAGGTGACGGGAGTCCGTGCGTAGCTACTATTATGCCATGTCCGGGTAGTATAGGACCCACTAGCATGCTTTACTTGTTGTACTTGTGACCTTGTCAATAAAATATCATGTGATGCTTTTAATTAGTATCTAAATCTCTGAGAAGGATAGAGTTTACTTTTCTTAATCACCTAGAAGGAGAATTGATTCTTCCTTGGATAATTTTGTTTTAGATAAATCTATAGAGTTTGGAACCCTGTCGAAATTGGCAAGTAAATCTCAAGAAAGGTTTTAAATACTATTCTCTTGTTTATTAAAAGGAGAATTTTATCACTTCATTTTCTTCCGGAAAAGCTGCCCAGCCCTTTTTCATAATTTTTTTTTCTCTCTTTTTTCTATTTCTTTCTCTCCTTTTATAGTTATGGGTTTGGGTTATATTGAAAGGGTAATGGGTATTGGGCTAGTTTAGAGATGGGCTGAGATGGGTGTTGCAAGATTGGGCTGCTGGCCTATTTTGAAAATAGCCTTTTCTTTCCTTTCTTTTTATTTTCAAGAATAATCAATTTATCTAACACTCCTAATTCAGACTAATTTTGCAAAATTAACCTAATGACCAAATTAATTAAACTACGCTAAGAATGCATTTTTGGTTTTTTTTATATATATTTAAATAATGCTCTTACAATATAAATAAATCCTAAAAAAAATGTGATTTAAATCTAAAATGCTATGAAATTAAGATTTTGATTTTTTTGATTTTTTTATGATTTACGATATTCCTATGAACGATGCGAATAAAATGTAAAAAAAAATAAATAAAACTCCTAAAATTCATAAAACAATGAAAAACTATTTTTGGATTATTTTTTAGGAGTAATTTCTATGCGAGGCAAAAATTAGGCGCTCACAACTTCCATCACTTATGAATGAAAGTTATTTTTCTTACAATTATCTGAACTTTTAACTTCATATTACTTGCTCGAAATAACACTTTCTTTAGTGTTCCAAAATTTCACCATCACTCTTTCTTGATTAACTAATAAAACACTCTCACCTCACTAACTAAACATTTTCCAGTAAAAATGACTTTCGTCCTGCCAAACACACTTAACCCTCCATTTCAAAATTTTAAAATTGACATATCATACACACTTACAAAAAGATATTCACCTATAAGAGAATATGCAAACAAATCAGCAAGAGTTATCAGAGCATTCTCTTGTAGACATCACACACGTATCATCTTAGTAATTTTTGCACATATAAATAATGTGGAAACAAAATAACCAAAAATGAGAAAAAATTTATATAATAAAAGAACAAAATAATCTACAAAAGATCAATGGTGTGCTTGTACAAATACGATATGAATGAGTAGTTATTCATGAAAATACATGTACGGAACGATAGAAAGTAGAGAATTTACGGTGCGAGTAGAGAATTGTGATGATCACAACAAAGAAGAGTGACGAGCAGCGAATATTTTGGGAGCGAGTATAGAGAGTACAGTTTTTGCCAATTCAAATGATTATGGCTCGAAATGTGTGTGTTATATTCGCGTTTTTAGTGTGTTCTCTCGTTCCATAGGAGATTTGGCATGGCACGACAACTAGGTCCAACAATTGGCATAAAAAAATTAACGTTTTAGGATTTGGCATATGGTAGCCTAAAGTTATTCTCTCTCCTCTAATGATCCAACCACCATCCTAAAATAAGCCTCATCAAAATTATTTTCCTTCAAAATAGAAATCCTCTATCTCTTCTCTCATAGCAACCATCATCTTAGAAATTAGGTTCCATTTTCTTCAGTTGTATCCGAAAAATTTTCAAATATTTTTTAATTATTTTTCTAGTTGTTTATCTGTATATTTGTGTGTGTGTGTGTGTGTATATATATATATATATATATATATATATATATATATATGTGTGTGTGTGTATATCATCGTGTATAACATATTAATAATGTGTATATCGATAAAATATATTAAGGTTATATTTTCCTTCACTTTTAGATTGAAAACTCAAGTTCAAGATGACTCCACATGTGTATTCCCTATTGTATCTCGTGTATATCTCTATGTACATCAGTGATATCTCATGTATATCATATGTATCTTTGTATATCCATGAAAATTTGTATTATATATACGATATACAATGTGATATATACGGGAGTCCATAAAAATATTATGTGGTATACACTATATACAAACTAATATACACAGACGTCCTTAAAAACTTGTCTGTGATACACATTGATGTATATACAATATGATATACACATGTCGCAGTTGGATTTTTAGGTCTGATTTTTTTACCTACTAGTCTAAATCACTTCTAATCTTGCTCAACTTTTGTATATAGCCTCGTTTAGGTATTTTAAACCAATTTCAATCACACTCACTCGTTCAATCCAACCAAAAAAAAAAGAGAGAAGAAAAACAAAGACGAAATATATTTTTTCTCTCTTGGTTTTTGCTTCTGATTTCTCTTATTTGAGATCAACCTTACCTTTTCATCCCACTGATTTTTTTTTTGCATAATTTGCAAGAGTTTTTGCTAAACTATGAGAGCGAAAGAGAAGAGATAGAAGAAGAAATACCAGGAGAGAAAGGGGGAGAGAAGCTAAAATAAGCAAGTTATTTTTTTGAGAGAGAATATATAAGAGAGTAGTTGTTTCAGGATTTGGCTATATATGCCAATTTTTTGGGGCTATCTTTGCCAAACCTAATATAAGGCTAAAAAATTGGGAGCTTTATACAAATAGCCGGTCATATTAATTCTTTACTTTTTCTAGCCATACACATAGATTATACATTAATTATACACAATTATACAGATACAATACATAAAATATGCATATATTATACATCCACCGGCTATTTTTAATTTAAATTATTGGGTGGGAGGCTATTTGGGTTAGTTCTTCTTTTTAAAATACCGACAAAATATAAACAGTGGCCTCAAAAGAGCCTATTCGTGCCCTTCAGCCAACTCGCAGTGTCGTAAAAATTGCGTGGGGCACCCTATTTGGTCGGCCCCATTTAACCTATACCCATTTTTTTTTAAAACTTTTAACTTGTACCTACTTTTTAAATAACTTCAGCTCCCCTTTTCCTCGTTGAGCTGAAGTTCACCAGTTATAAAGACAAAACTTCAGCATTCGGGGCTGAAGTTCCCCAGTTATAAAGACAAAACTTCAGCATACGGGGCTGAAGTTCCCTAGTTACGACCTTTTCCATGCTTAGCTGAAGTTCCCTAGTTACAACAAAACCACGAACATGAACAGGGCCACGACCTTTTCCATGCTTAGCATAATGGGAATACACCTCATCTACTTCAGGCAATGGCGCAGACACAGTAGGTCGATTATCGTTATTTCTCATGAGCAAGTCATTGTTTCGTTCAGCCACACGGAGAAGAGAAATCAACTTATATTACTTTATGAAACCTTTCTCTCGGTACTTCTGTTGAAGGACCATATTGAAGGCATGAAACGTTGTGAACGTTTATTCAAGGATATCATAGTCTTTGATACTATCTCCACGGAATTTCAATTTAGAAGTAATTCTAAATATCGTCGACTTGTATTCAGAAACAGACTTAAAGTCTTGGAGCCTTAGATGAGCCCAATCATATCGTACTTGTGGACGTGTGACCAACTTTAAGTTGTCATATCTTTCCTTTAAGCCATTCAACAAAACAAGTGGATATTTGATTGTGAGATATTCTATTTCCAACCTTTCATCAAGGTGATGGCACAAAGGCCTTAGCACAGTCTTGGGTAGATGCATTATTTTATCTAAATGGACCTCAACATTCAATACCCATGACATATAATTCTAGCCCGAAATTTCAAGGACAACGAATTTTCTTTTCATAATATCAGTCATAATTAAAAGAGGAGAAAAATTATACCTTAGTCTTCTCAAAAAACTTCTTGAGACGTTAGAGTCTCGTGCTGATAAAGTATTATGGAATAATAGAAAATAAAGTAAAACAAGAGGAATTTAGAGGGAGATAATTAATAAACTTTTCTTTATTGATATTCTTCAAGTGTTTGAGTCACTTGTCTAAAATCTTGATACTTAGTTGAAAGTTTTCGACATTTGTTGAATAGGCTTTGTCACGGGTGCGGAACCCAAGTAGGTCATTTTTGCACAAGTAGAACGAAAATAGGTCCAAAAAAAACTAAGAATGGATCTGTGTATAACGCCACAGTATATGGCGCTATACACTAACGGTAACTGTGTCGTTAGTGTATAGCGCCATATACTATGGCTTTATACCTTCTGAATATGTCAGACCAGGTATAACGCCATAGTATGCGGCGTTATACCTCTATAGCGCCTTGTACTGTGGTGTTATACCTGCTTCCTGGGTCCACCAATAATTCAAAAGGCGTATAGTGCTTACTACATTGGCGCTATACAAATTTAAAAAAAAAAATTCACCGGCCAGGCATTCTATATAAAGTGGTTAGAATTGCATTTCATTCAATCACAAAATATTTTCAACTCTTGATCAAACGTTTATTGTTGTTAAAATTCTCAAGCATCTTTTCATTATGTCTGAAGAGCGTAGAATACGAGTTTCATTACATTGGGGGGGTGAGGTTGTGATGGAGAATAACTCTGTGGGCTACAATTTACCTGCTCAGTGTCATGTTAAATTTCCATTAAGCATGGAGTACGATAAATTGATATCGTTGTTATGCAAAAAAATGGGTGTGAGCAAACGTTCAGTGTTACTTAAAGTAACCGGACGATATCCGTATTCCGTCACTCCGCAAGGGGTTGCTTTTTACTCGGAGTTTAACATCGACGATGATGAAACTTTGAGTGATTTTCTGAGGACTCCGGATGAATGTCGGGAATTTCTTTTAATCACAATGCTGGATATGTACGTGAAGGTTGTAGACATTCCAAAAAACGAGGTTGTGCGTAGTAGAGATACCCCCCAGTCATCGGGTGGTTATTCTGGAGCNTGGATCTGTGTATAACGCCACAGTATATGGCGCTATACACTAACGGTAACTGTGTCGTTAGTGTATAGCGCCATATACTATGGCTTTATACCTTCTGAATATGTCAGACCAGGTATAACGCCATAGTATGCGGCGTTATACCTCTATAGCGCCTTGTACTGTGGTGTTATACCTGCTTCCTGGGTCCACCAATAATTCAAAAGGCGTATAGTGCTTACTACATTGGCGCTATACAAATTTAAAAAAAAAAATTCACCGGCCAGGCA